>CAHIKZ030004700.1:1435000-1497500 GCA_903632075.3 Acanthosepion pharaonis | reverse complement strand
TTTTCATCTATGACACTCCAAAGAGCTGTGAAAAAAACGCTTGAAAACTAAAGGCAGTTTGTTACTCCAGGACAGACAGTTGAAAGATTAGAGAGGGCAAACATCATCTTGCGTATGTTGGAAAATGAACTTGCAATATATATATATATATATATATATATATATATATATATATATATATATATTAACACTTAATCAATCTCCATGAGCTTCCGATCCTTAGCTATGATGAACTAATGATGAACATGTCAAGATCGATTTCATCACGATTATTCTGTTAAGCTTGGAGAGTAATTATAAATTCCCCGTTGGTCAAATCAGTATCTAAAAGTCTTATAAAACCCTCGGAAAATTCCATCAAGATATATTTAATAATTTCTATGATAAAACGGTTCAAATCTTAAATTAACAATTGGACAATTTTGGACAATTTTGCTGTTACACAATTTTGGTAATTTTCTGTTACACCTGTTCACACACACACACACACACACACACACACACACACACACACACACACACACACACACACACACAAACAAATATATATATATATATATATATATATATATATATATATATATATATATATATATATATATATATATATATATATATATATATATATAAACTATCAATTTATTTATCTATATTTATCTATAAAATATTCCATTACGGTCTCAATTTCTGAAGATAACATCTGCCCACAAAATTACATCGTGTCTCAATAATTGCTTCGCTTTCAAAACAAACACATTCCATGTCTTCATTTTTGCTTCTTACAAATGCTCTATAATAATTACTTATAGGCGTTTGTTCACCTGTCTTTATTCTAATATTTATAACAGATGCTTTGTTGGCTTCCCTTTTACTTGATAATTCCAAGACGAAGTTAACGCACAAATCCTTACTGATTTACCAAGCTGTATAGTTTCTTCTACCAGCCTTTATACAGATCATTTTCTTTTCATTTTTACCACAGAAACTAAAAAGATTGACGCATAATTATTTTGATTTTATCTCTTTATTGCACTGTTTGATACGTAATTAGCAGATAACAGAAAGAAAGGTGTCAAAACACTTCATATTTTCTAACTTGATAACGATTAACTATTAACTATAAGTATTGTTAACTGACCAAGATGTGAGGTCTAGAATGAAGTAAATACATAAATTTATCCATCCGTGTAGAATAATCACAGATGACGGAAAAGGTGCTTAGGAATGGTTAAAAATGCCTTCTGTAGTGGAATTGATGGGCTAATACTAATTAGCATAACGATACCATTATATAGACAGAACTTGGGATAGACTGTTGGAAAGTGTCTCTTTTGACAATTAATACTCTTTTGTGGATATCAACTTCATAAAAACAATGTCGTCGCCGAACGAAACTATGTTGGATTTGGAAAACCCTGAAGAGGCTATTATCTGGTTAAAGTGTTTTGAGGCAATGCCAAGAAATGAAGAAGTTAGCAGATGACCAGAAGCAGAAACAAATCACAGGTTCATTTGTGGTCACCACGGGGTGTAAAATCATTAAGCAAGTATACTTAATAACTTTCCCAGAAGAGATTGAAACTTTAAACTTTAACGATATTAAGGGCATAATTTTAAAGAGTATCCAACCAAAAAAAAAAAAAAAAAGATTAGTCATTGCTGAAAGGACCAAATTTCTAGCATTAAGGCAAGAGTCTGGAGAACCTATTGGAAATATCTCAGTAAGCTAAGAGATACTAATAGGTATTGTGACCTTAATGAATTTGGACGAAACGGATGACAAAAGAGGAGGAATTGATTCAGCTTCGACTGGTGGAAGGATTATACGATACTACGCAAAAGAGTTAAAACTTTGGAGAGGTTGCAGTCCAATAATATTAATTTGGAAGCGTGTATTGAATTCATATTAAAATTGTTGATTGAAAAATATAAAAAAAAACAAGAAGAAATGATGGAAATATGTGCCATTAAGAAAAAAACAAAATTAAAAATGCAAATATTGCAGTTATGAACCTGAGCCAAAAGAGAAAAAATGTCACCCATGGAGGAAGATATGTGATAATTGTAGAAAAAAAGAATCAATTTAAAGCAATGTATAAATGACAAAGCAACAATGTAAAAAATGTGGAAACAGTACAAGACGGAAGAAAAAATCAAACAGATGTTTATTGCGATAGAAAAGCAAAACAAAAAAATACCAGTATAAAGAGTATAAAATTGAATGATATAAATTTAAAGATATAAGTCGACACATGAAACGAGGTAACACTCATTCCTAGAACTTTTGGGGAAAATTAAGGAAGTTAAAAAGAAGCCCACTAAGACTAAAACAATCCGATGGAACCTGTATCAAAACGTTAGTTTCTTTTCAAGTGACATTTGAAACAGCGAATAGATTTGAAACAATCGCCATCATAGTAGTGGATTGTATAAAAAGTCCTGGCTTAATAGGTACTGACTTAGTTGATAGTACCCAATTACTGAATGCTGTCAATGGTAGAAGTTTTGAAAGAGGAACATTAAAAATTATAAAGCAAGCATTAAGCTAAAAAAGAAATGTTACGCCGCTATATTTTCAAAACTGTAGGCTTTCCATATATATAAACCCGATGGTGATTGAGAAGCTGAACAAAATGGTAGAAGAAATACTTCAACATATTGAACCAGAAGGCAGTAAATGGCCATCCCCTATTGTTGCCGTAAGGAAACATAATAGTGATGTTAGGGTGTGTGATGATTAACAAGGTCGGTGTGAATCACAATATTTAGTGAGATTCATATCCTATTCGAAATGTAGAAAACATATTGCATTCCATTGCAGGAATGAAATATTTTGCTAAAATCAATTTAAAGAATGCATACCACCAAATCCAAACAGACGACGAATTCAAATAAGTTAACTCGCCCATAGCCTTACTGAGGTTGAGTCGCTTGGAGTTAAGACAGCCAATTCGATTTTTCAGAAAGTCATAGAAGGAAAAGTAAAAATGTAATATTATACCAGGATGATATTGGGTTAGGTGCCCGTACTAAAAGAAGAAGAATTAAAACAGAAAACTAAAATGGTAATGAGTATACTCAGAAATGAGGGAATGACTTTAAACAAGGATAAATGTATATACAAGGGCAAACAATGAACCTTTTCGGGATATCAAATTTCAGGAGAGTACTTCACTGGACTCTAAGTTGATACAGAAAATCCTGAATGGTTCGCCTCCAAACAATAAGAGTTGGAATCGTTTCTTGGATTAGATAACTTATATAGAAAGTTCTTATCAAAATATTCAGAAAAAACTGAGCCATTTGCTGAATTACTAAAAACATAAGGAGTTTCAGTGGTCTAGTATTCACAAAAAGGCCTTTGTTAAATTGAAGTTAGCATTATCCAAGAAACCGATTGTCAAGAAATTTGACCCTAAAAAAGAAGTTATGTTAACAACAGATGTGAGTGTACAGTCTGTATCATTAATTTTGTCACAGAAAGATCGCCTAGTGATGTATCTTTCCAGGAAGTTAACGCCAGCCGAAAAGAACTATTCAAATACTGAAAAGGAAGCATTGGCTATAATATTGACCAAGACCAGAGCAAGAAAATTTTTCTTAGGAAAAATGTATTTGCCCAGGACGGATCATAAACCGCTAGAATTTATATTCCATCCCAGAAAGGAATTGCCGAAGGTCACATCGTCAAGGATACTAAGATGGACAATGAAGTTGATGGCCTTTGTCTACGAAATAGAATATGTGAAAGGAAACACGGTCCCACACTCTCACGACTACAGTTTGAGGAGGGACAACATGAAAAAAATGAGAAAGTGGAAGATTTGTGGTGGAGACCGATGTATTGCCATTAATAGAATCGTGATGGAGACTCTTCAAGATCCAGTATTGAATAGGATCGTAGAGATTAAGGAACAACAGAGTAATTGATCTAAAGTGGAAAGACGTACAAAGAGATCAGACATAAATTAACAATAGAAAATGGCGTCATTTGCAATGGAGATCTGGTGGTACCACCAGAAAATTGTAGAAGACAGGTAACAAAACGCATGCATGATGATGTGCATTGCGGAATAGCTACTGCACAAAAACCGGTAAAATTGGAAGCTTGGTGGCCTGGTTGCCTGGTTGTCTGGTTACACTCGTGACGTGGAAACGTACGTGAATAAATGTCTTAAATGTGCGGAGAACAAAATGTTAGACAGAACAAGACATTCGTGGCTAAAGGAAACTGAACCATGGTCCAGGATTCCCATAGACCTTGCACATGTGAATGGTGTAAGATTGTGCCTGATATTGGTGGACGAGTTTTCAGCATGGCCCAAAGTTTTTAGGGTTTAAAATAGAAAATCAGATACAGCACGACAAATTTTACGAATAGCCTTTGCCAGGAATGGCGTACCAAGGACGTTGGCAACAGATAATACTCCAGAGTTTTGCGATGAAAATTTGTGTTTATGTTTAAGAAACATTGGATGCATACCGTATAAAATCCCTCCTTATCATCTGCAGTCAAATGAAAAAGCGGGGCGAAAGGGGCAAGCCATAAAATGGTATTAAAAGCCTACTCCACACAGTATGAAAGAATTGAAATTTTTCTACCAAGATTGTTATTAAGTTATCAGACGATACCTCATTCCGGAAGATTACAAAGTCTATCCGTGTTAATAGGAATACAATTCAGAGCACCATTAACAATGTCATACTCAACGAATGAGAAGATATTGTGCAAGAAAAACGGAGAAGAGGGGCCAGAAAAAGTAAGATTTGTAATGCAGAAGGGGCAGAATACAGTGTTGGTTTCCAAGAATGGTCGAAGTCTATTTGCGCATGCTGACCAACAAAGATTGTGCCAAAACCATGAAGACTCAGAAACTGAAGATACTGAGGAGATAAATGATGATGGAAAAGGACAAGATAATGGATCAGAAGAGACAATGAGAAGGGTTTTCTGAGGAATCAGAAAACGAAAAAGTGGATATTGAAGAACAAAGAAGGGCTGAGATCTTCTATAATGAGAAATTTTATTGAAACCAGTGAAAGGGAAGGTATGTAGGAGAAGCAATAGGTCAGCTGAGGGAGTTAAGCCTAAAAAAGTTTCCGGGAGGGTTAGTACGATTGGTTGGGCTAATACTAATTAGCATAACCATACCATTATATAAACAGAACTTGGGATAAACTGTTGGAGAATGTCTCTTGTGACGACTTCTACACTTGTGTAGGTATCAACTTCATAACACCTTCCAAAATCTAAGTATTGGGACATAGGAATATTTTGTTAGAAACAAAGAATGCTGAAATGCAATGTCATAACTATCCTCCTGTTATGACACAGATAAAGAACCAACACGAATCGACAGACGTGAATCTACGAATGAATGTTTAGAATAACTTGTACGGAATACGTAGACAACGAGGAACTTTTCATGAGAATAGGAACTGTAAAAATAATGTCTCTAACAATAAGAACCGCCTGCATGCAAAGAAGAAAAGTTTGAAAAAAAAAATACTAAAAAGAGAATGAACTATTAAACAAAAAATGGTGTGCTTTTTATAGGTGTATTGAATCTATCCAAAAGGATTCATATTACGTAGCTGTTCAGTACTATTTTCTTTTGTTTCTGACGACATTTGTTCTGTTTCGTAATACTTTATTCCTAATAGATTTTGGAAGACAATATTTGCTATTGTAAAGTGTCTTCTAATTTCTGTTTCACTTTTTCCGTCTTCTATTAAAATAATATGCAGATACATAAATAATGAATGACATATACGACAGAGGTAAAAAGAAGGCCTCATTATTTCAATCTTCAGAGATATGGAAAAGAAACCAGGTGCAAATGAATAAAAACTACTCCACATAGTTTGCTTAATGTTGCCACATAATTAAACATATCTTAAAGATTGTAATAGCAGAATAACTGGAAATAGTTATAAAACTGTAACTTTGTACAAGACAATGGAGCAAAAAAGTAATTTTCATGATCGAATTTTATTCAGAGCAAGTGATACACATGATTGTTCCATAAATTATAGAAAGCTATTTTATGTTGAAAGATATGAACCTCTTTTTATTATATATTAGGAAAGCTTTATAAGCAAGTAGATAAGATAAGAACAAAGTGTAAGACAATGATGCATTTTTACAGCATATATTAAAAATATACAGATGGATTGATATTACATAACAGTGTATTACTCCTTTTATTTGTTTCTAGCGAGCTTTTTCGCCGGTACTCTGACTGCATGAGTTTAATCGTGCTACTAATTTGGCATCTAGATTCCACCCTTTTACTGTTAAAAGAGACAAATGCAACCGCTTCTTCTACTCCAACATCTTGTTTCCATTTACTTGTTTTCCTGATAACTACAATGTTTAAAATTTAAATGCAACTTCAATCGTTACCTTCTATCTTCTTAAATCTCTTTCATCTTTTGTCATTTCATCGATCCTCCCTATACTCAGTATTTTATCTCCCTTTTAATCCCTGTAACCCTCGCACTAGTGACATCCCCTCCTTGCTTCGGGTGAAATGATTAAAAATGTTATCCTATATAGCAGGGGTTTCTGGAACATTTCATCACTGAAGACTTGAGGCAACAGTGATTTATTTCTATAGAAACATACTAAGAATAAAATAGACAAAGTATCTGACGAACGAGGAAGTTTTAATGATAATAATAATACTAATTGTTAAGAGCGGTATGAATCCTCTATCATAACCAAATGTCAAAACAATCTGACATTGAATATAAAACGCTAAAAAAAAAATACGCCATTAATGTCCTTTGGGGTTGTGGCGTAGTGGGTATAGGATTTGTTTATACATGTGTTACTATTATAGAATTCAATACTTGGATCAGTTAGTGAAACACTAATTCGGCAGAAACGTGAAAATAACTGACATCACAGAGACAAAATATTACAATAATCAACATAGATCCCATACCATCCAGACCAATGGATACCTACTGATGAACAGAGTGTACCTGGCCAAAACGTTGTGTATATAATAGCATACATATCAACCAAGAAATAAACAATATTTCAAAATAATACAAGAATATTGACAATTACTCATCTCAGAAATTATATGCTAAGGGGGGCTGAGGCTTTATAGCAAATTAACTATTAAAGGATTTGTTTTGTTTTTCAGTGATAGATCTACGGATAGTAAATCTGAAAAAAAAAAACTGTTAAGTTGCCTGGCCCATTGCCAGTTATGATATTCAAAAGGTAAGTCTCTAGCTATGCCTGCAGCACTAAAAATACAGGATTTGTCAAGTAGGCGCTTTTTTATTGTTCTTTTCTTATGTGTCGTTTCACTTCAGGTCTTTGGCGATCATGGCTCTCCACTTCTCCCAATCCCTTGTAGTTCTCAATATGTTTTGTCCTTTTGTTACGTTGTCCCAGATCCTGGTCTGCTATCGACTTGCTTAAGCCTGCTAAGTATGTCACACGTTGCTTTATCATGTCTCTCTTTCCCTCTATCCATCATGTGAGTATAAGATTCCCCAAGCATTCCTTTCTCATGTCCTTGAAATTTTAAATGCCTCTTCCTGATTTTAAGTATAAGCATTCCTCCTTGTCTGGATCCTCTCTGATGGGTAAGGCACACCGGGTCAAGAGGCTGTTTCTTCTTCCTTTCGCAGACCACATTATTGAAATGCTTTGTATACACAGGCCAACAGATTTAATACACACTGATTAAAGTAAAAATAAGAAGTGGGTCATCTATTTAAAAAAACAAAAAAAAAAACACGAATATCTACTATAGAAGTATATTATGTACTATTGAAGTAATGAAGATGCCAATTTGAAAACAAATCTATTTTTTAAAAAACATATATATATATATATATATATATATATATATATATATATATATATATATATATATATATATAAGTTCGATTTCCAGTCGAATCCATTACATTCAATTACGTGTTAATACCATTGGGAAAGGTATGAATTCTCAGCTATAGATACCAGACTGGGTTGCCTTGAATGGCAAAAGAGTGCAGGAGAAGGAAAACACTGAATTAAAATTCATTTGGGGTCCTTTTTTGGCACGCAGTGCACCAGTTCTCTGCATTCATCTCTTCAAAATGTATGGATGGTTCTGCGCAAAAACATTAACAACTATAATTAAATCTCATGTGCTGGTGTCGTGCTGTCAGTTTCCTAGTAAGTGATCTAATTGCCCCTCATACGTCGAATTCAACGGGAGAGTCGAGAGTATATATATATATATATATATATATATATATATATATATATATATATATATATATATTTTTATATATTATATGCGCGGTATTTCTTAGAAAGTGCTCAATATCAGAGACAGAGCTAACATATTGGGTTACATTCACGAGGTATTCACGAGAAATTTTCGCTACACTTCCGATCCTTGAATTTCAACATACAAATGCGTATATATAAACACAACACCACCCATATACATACATATGTCAAATCCCATACTGTCCACATACGTTTATATCTGTATGAGCCCCGGCGGACGAGCGAGTGTGTCTGCGTACCTCATCGGATGTACGGACATGCATCTATGTTTGCGTTAGCACGATGACATCACGACGACGATCCCCCACCCATAACACCAATACAAGCAATCTACGTAAAGCCCAAATTTTAAATAATTAATCAGTTTGTCTGACGATTGCAAAAGCGTGAAACCCAGGGTCACAAACTCACATCAATCCAACCATATATATATATATATATATATATATATATATATATATATATATATATATATATATCAGTTGGTTTAACACCAAGTCTCGACAGTCTGTTTCATTGTTAAACGCAATCTTCATGAATACTTTTATACATAACTATATACAGCGTACATTAAAACTACATTTTTCCCATATATATATGTGTGTGTGTGTGTGTGCGTGTGTATTTTGTAACAAGTCCTTAAATGTTAACTGTAAAATTTTGACTTACAATCAATTTAATAAGTAATGCGCTGTTTTTGTGTTTCTCTTTCTCCTCTTTCACTCTTTTTTGATTTGTTTTACTACGTATCTGGACTGAGTCTTGTTCCGGCGAAAAAAGATTAGGAATGGAATTTGGGGATGCTTAGCAACAAGCAGATAGACCTTCTAAGAATGTGAATAATAATCGGTCACTCACGCTAACGTGACATACGTCACAAGTGGGATTTTAGCATTGTAACTTTAGTTTCTCTATGACCTCCAACCACAACATTTCGTTAAAACATAGGCTCACATCATCGTAAAAGATGAGAAATACATCCACAGACTCATTCCATTATTGTTTGGGTAATAAGGAAATTTATTTCCGGGGATTTTGGATCTGTTTGACTATTTACTCGGTAATGGATAAGGGAATATTGTATCCGAACAAATGCAAAGAAAACATCTTACTTTCATCTCGGAGGCAATCTAATTAATCAATGGGAAACAGAACACAAACGTTATTCATGAATTCTATATTTTACATTGCGCAACTTTGTGCGTCTGTAATTACGAACATTCGAACCCCAAATTCCTGAAATACAATCGTTTGAACTGACATCCAATATCAGTTAAGTGCTATTTATTAATTGTACATCTGGCACTCCATACTTTTTCCCATTCTTTGTATTTTGTTATATACAATTCATTTACAAATGTAATCTTGATTTTCTTGTTCGCCGGTACCTGTTCATATGTTCCTATCTGAACGAAACCACCTTTTTTTAGATTTTTTTTCACCTGTTGGTTATACCTTTATGCTTTTTCAAATTCTTAACATATATAAGAGGGGGGCTCGTGTCTGGCATCGCTCAGTTAGAATTATATCTATATTTGTGTGCCGGTGGGAGGCAGACTAAGATTCTGTAGTTGAAAGCATGTTTAAAGTCATCCTCCCCAGAAATCTTACTTAGACTTTAAATAGACGATATACTAAAAATCGGTAATGATTTGGAATTGGATGTAGGGAAGTCTATGCGCAAATCCAACCGGTTAGTGTGATTACAGAGCATATGATAGATAATGATATCTTCGATGAAGGCAGGTTTAATCAACTATCAGCAAAATTGTAGGTGTTATACGAAGTTAAGTTTGGACTTATGAAAAATAAAATTGAAGCTGTGATTGAAAAAACTGAGAATCGAAGCTGAAAGAGGAAAAGCGAGAAATGAAGCTGAAGTAAAAAGAGTTAGGATTGAGCAGGAGACACGGTTCCGCGAAAGAGAAATAAACCAATTAGGTAGTGAATCTAGACGGAACGAACTTGTCCATTTAATAAGGTTAGGCTAGTCCCGAAGCGGAAATAGATGGATATATTTCACATTTCGAAAACGTTGCTTTGAATTTGAAATGTCCTATGACCAAATGGACTATGTTACAACAGAATGTACTAAAAGGTAAAGTTAAGAAAGCATATAGTACTCTGTCAGTAGAAGACTCTGTGCTGATTATAATATTGTGGAGTCAGCCACTCTTAAAACATGAGTTAGTGCTTGAAGCTTAAAGTGAAAGATTCAGGAAGTTACGAAACACAGACGGAAAAAAACTTACGTCGAGTTTTCGAGTGATACGGAAACATATTTTGATAGAGAAAACCAGTCAAAAAATATTGAAGATGACCATGATAGACTAAGGCAACTGGTTCTAACAGAAAAGTTTAAAGAATGTTTTCCCGAAAACATAAAAATATACCTTGAGGAAAGAAAATTCGATACTTTACACAAAATGGTAACTCTTGAGGGCTAATATGCAACCCATCAAAATACAGTGGTCCCTTCGGACCTAGAAGTGGTTCTTGTCCAAGACCTGGGGTTAGTTCGGAACAGAGTTTTAATTCGGACCAATCATCCGATCTTAATCAGTTGTTTATCTCCTATACAAGTTCAAGTACGAACTCTAATGTGATAAGTCCGAAAGGAAATAATTCCCAGGCCTCAAGTAAACAAATGGAGTCAGAAATGCCCTATATGCTAATATTGAAATAAAGTCAGGCACGTTGCGTCAAACTGTTCCCCCCCACAAAAAAAAATTAAGGAACCCAAGGCATTAAGCCAAAGTTTATCTCAGGGTTTAATTCCTTCTAACCGAGGTGTGTCGGGTAGAATATCTGTCGCTGAAGATGAGAGGGAGAAAAACAGGCCATTCGTGTCAGGTTGGTCTGTTTCACTTATGGGAGATACCACTAGAAAGACAATCAAAATTTTACGAGATACGAACTGCACAGTCCCTAATGTTGAAGAATTATCTGCTGCGTAGTTCAAATTAGGCCCCAAGCGAATTTGTTACTCTACAGAGTGTCAGTATTGAGTGTGTTAGTGTCCCTCTATATGGATTTCATTTGAGGTCAGACTTAGTATCCGGACTTATTGTTGTTGGTGTCGTTACTAGTCTTGCTTATGAAAGGCATATCTATGTTGCTAAGGAACGAGCTAGCAGATGGGAAAATAGTACTAGAAAATTAGTACTAGAACCGGTCACCTCGATAGAAACAGAGAAAATGTAAGGAGAAAACCCTGGGATATTTCCTTCATGTGTCATTACTGGGGAACAGTCCAAGAAAAAAAGATAAAGAAGAGAGATTATGCATAGCAAGGATGAGATAATCGACCTGTCCAGACTATTTAGACCTGCACATATCACATCTTCGGAAGTGTGGACAGTGGTTTTCCTACAACATAGGGGAAATCATCTTCTATCAAGAGGAATCGGAAGGTACTCCGGGTTTTTTTTTATGATATGGATTGAAGGTGGAAATTGTGGCGGATCATTCGGATCGGATGACAACCTTACGGCAAATCAGAAACTGGAAAAATGTATTGATAGCAACAATGTAGTAAAGATTATATAGATTAAACAGGTAAGACATTTCGTTCCGGTATAATAAGCAATAGAAAACTATAAAAGATAACAGCATCAATTTCACCGTAGCTGCAAATTGCAACCAACCGGAGCATAGATGTGTCCTTTTCATTTCTTCTTTAAAATGCAAACTAGAAGGCGTAATAATATACAAGTTAGAATACATTTTGAAACATATTCACTATATTAATTTACGCATACTTAATGAATAAAAACTCATATCCAATCACACTACAACCGAAAACGTGTTTAAAAAAAAAACAGTACATCTCATCAGTATTAAGACATATGCGCAGCCTATCTTCGCAAAGTACTGTTTCAGTTTTTATTCGCGTTCGAAAAATCTGATTTTTAACATCTTTTCTTATGTATCTATTTTGGTCTAAAGACATACTGATATAATTTTACACACACACATATATATATATATATATATATATATATATAATTCGATTGTGGGAAGAGGTGATTTCATAAACATAGGACGCTGCTGCAAATGCAATGTTCTTCTAATCGAATCGAGGACTCCTAGCTACTGACGTCTTTCGCATAGCAAAAAACTTTAAAATACCCTTCCGCTCTCTCGTGCGACGATATTTTTGGGGTAGAATCTCTTACTAATAATAAATCGGCCGGGTTTCGATCACGGCTTTAAGCAATCGGATGTCTATACACGGAAGAGCTGTGATACAGCGAAACAGTCAGTGTGTGCATCGATATATATATATAATTATTAGTAGTAGTATTGATTTTATCTCTCGAAATTCTATCATAACCTACTTTATATAGTGATTTTTCAAGCGTATCTTAGATGTGGCATAAGGCCAAATGTAGGAGGCACCAAGTGAGGATCGAATTCACTAGTCGTATTTGTTGTAACAAGACAAGCTTGCTAACCATTACAAAGCCTCGAGGAGCACTAATTATTTTTATAAAAAAAAAATTATAACATAAGTATGTTATAAAATCACTACAAAAATAGCCATTTTGTTTCAACACACTCTGTGTCTTATCAAGTGATGATGTTGAATATATATATATATATATACATATATATTTATATATATTCAATGATCATTCATCTTTGTAATCAGGTACATGACTGAACTATCAACCTGAGACTGTGTATCACCAGTTTCATTCAATCAACAAAATCATACGTATGTTTTCCCATTACGTCTTGCAAATAATCAAACATTAAAGAAGGTAAGAAACATTTTGGCAGAAACGTAAGTAAATATAGTTGGAATGAAAAGGGGAAAGAAACGAAGCGTGGTTTGAAAGGAGATAGGGCGAATGTAAATAAAAAAGAAGAAGGTTTGAAGAGGTATCAAGTGTAAAAATGTCGAACAGGATAATCAGCCAGAATATATTTCCGCAATTTTAGAATCAAACGAAATAAGAAAAAATAAAATTGATACATTGGTAGAGGCAAACAATTTCAAACAGGTACACAGATAGAATATATATATATATATATATATATATATATATATATATATATATATATATATATATATGCCTCTTCCTATCTGTGTATTTATTTGATTATATACATGTGTGTGTGTTTATAGAGAGATACAGAAACGATATAGAATTATATATATATATATATATATATATATATATATATATATATAGACAGATATGAAAAGATAGATAGATAGATAGATAGATAGAACATATATAGATAAATGATTAGAAAGATAGATATAAAAAGACTGTGAGATAGATAAGCACACAAACAGACAAACATATTAAAAATACAATATATATATATATATATATATATAGGTGCGTATATAGATAGAGCGAAGAATATTGATGCGGATATAAGGTTAAACATGAAAAGACTGATAGATACATATGAAAAGACTAAGATAGGTATTAAAATCTATAGATTGATAAACGAGTAACTAGATATAAACAGACTGAGCTTGATAGATAGATTGTAAGATGTATAGTTGGCACCAGACTGATGGTTATATATGAAAAGGCTGAGGTAGATATATAAACAAATATGAACAGTCATAGTTAAATAAATAGATAGATAGATAGATAGATAGATAGATAGATAGATATGAAAAGATTGAGATACCGTAATAGATGTATAATATACAGATATATATATAAAATTAAAAATAAAAAGAAACTTTCCTGTATAGAAAGAATGAAAATAACAGTAAATCTTTTAAGAGGGAAAAAGGCCTAAATGAAATAAAAAAGAAATTCCATTAAATAATGAAAATAAAAAGAAACTAAGCAATTCTATACAGCAATTGAAGCCATGTTTGAGAACGCGTTAACTGTGTGTAATTTGCTTGTTTTGCCTGTGATAAAGAGTGAGATGATTTATTTGCCAACGTGTCTGCTTCAGCAAATGTACAAATAAACGCAGGAAAAAAAAATCATGGAATATGCAAGAGAAAAAAGATGGCAGCGCGCAGTTGTGGTTGTTACAATCAGGTTTGGAAATGGAGGCACTTAAATGAACGAATTTTATGTCGAGTCATTTCTTCTCCAATAAATAATATTTTGTAAATGTTAAATAAGAACGCAATAGAACCTGAGGATTTACCTGCGACTTTGGGAGTTACTTAGTGCAGATCATGACGCCAAACACGAGGAGGAACTTGCCAGTCCAGAAACACATTCCACATGAAGGTCTTACATTCCTCAGCGGTCTGTGTAGTCTATGGCTCTCCACGCCACTACACAAAAGGACATCGCCGAAAAGGACTATTTCTTTTTCTTATTCGTTTTTATTAGAAGAAGAAGCAGACGTGGCAGCTTGGATTCTAAGAGGCAGAGGGAGGAATGACGTCACTGGTACACATATCGCACGTTGGCTCAATGTCTCTCCGCGGCTGGTCTTAGTCGTTCTCTCGACCCTGGGTTTGGGAAGCCTATCGATGCTTCAAAATTCTTACGACCCTCGGTCAAATTTGCGTCGTTTTGGACTTATATCCAAAACGCATAGAAAGACAATCCATTACTGTCACAATACCACGTCCACGGGGTACTTCAATTCCTGTCCATTTTGGCCCTGGCGTCCACATTTTGTAAGAAGCGGTCACCCATCTGTGAACTGACAATGATCAACATTGCGTAACAGAAGTAATCTGCCCGCAACCGATGATTCAAGGCAATATAATATAATAATAATATATAAAGAGAAATACAGACAGAGAATAACAAAAGACAGATTCAGAGGTGAATTGCTTAGATAAAAGTTAATGTAATTGATAGTTATGAATGTTTTGCAAATGCAAATATAATTATAAACACGCATGAACGCTGTCAGTTATAATCAATTTAAAAAATTAAATGTTAAAGCTATTATGTTTCATCTAAGAGAGGTAACTTTAATTCATATAATTGTAATTGTTTATGATTATAATTTACGTATTTTAAATATTTTAATATAGACATTTTAAAATTTCTTTAATTCACATTATTTAGTTTTGGTTGTATTTTTCTCATATAGATGGTCTCAGCAATTTCAGATTTTTATCTAGTGTAAAAGTATAGTGAAAATATAATGATGTAATTTACCTAGTGGGGTTTAATTTTATTGTCAGTTTATATTTCTCTGAATCGTGAATGTGGACAGGAATTTTCTTTTAAATGTTGTGCAAAAGAAATTGAATCCGACATAATGAATATAATCTTGGATGAGATTGAGAGTACTTGGGAAAATAGATAAGAAATCCAAAAACTACGGCGCCTTTCTTAGTGAATGCAATATCAGCATTAAGAAATTGATCCGAGAATTCTAGAGGATTAAAATAAAAATAGACATAATATATCCAGATGATTATTCAACCAAACATGCTTCAATGAAGATATGTTGCCTAATATATATATATAAATATATATATATATATATATATATATATATATATATATATATATATATATATATATATATATATGTGTGTGTGTGTGTGTGTGTGTGTGTGTGTGCGTGCGTGTACATTTTAAGAGTTTGTGACTTGAAGGAATAATTCCGAGGAGGATATAAATCCAGGGAGAGCTCAATGTAGATTACAGAGCATTAAAATGATAATAAGAAGACTGAGACTTTAATTATCCATTTCGTTCATGATTTGTATTTCGTGAACACCGAGATGTTCAGCTCATCAGAACGAAACATTATCCGCAATATAAATATATATATATATATATATATGTGTGTGTGTGTGTGTGTGTGTGCGTGCGTGTGTGTGTGTGTGTGTGTGCGTGTGTGTGCGCGTGCGCGTGTCTGCGTGTGTTTATGTGTGCGCGCGCATGTGTGTGCCCTCTGTGTGTGTATTAATGCATTCGTGTAACAGTTTCAGAAAATTACACAAATGCAAAGACGATGATTATTTGATGAACCAAATATGTTTTGCCTCCGTATCACGCGCAAAAAAAAAAACACCACCCATTTGGTGTGCAATTATGAATGCTCATAAGAAAATATATCCAACACTGACACACAAACATCCACACCCTCAAACATACACATTTACATCTCTCTTTCTTTACATATATATATATATATATATATATATATATATATATATATATATAATATTTATGCGTCGGTCTCTGAATAATGAATTTCATGTTTAGGGTTATATTTAGGTAAGCGAAACCGGGCAGTTGTTAGAATACGCAGTATATGTCGCTTACAGTTTAGCTGATTGAAATGCAAGGTAATTTACGAAAAAGACACTTGTGCTCAAAATGATTTCCCCTGTGATGATCTCAATACGTCCGCCAATTGGCTTACACGAATTGACTATATATACTCCAATAAATGCAAATATATATATATATATATATATATATATATATATATATATATATATATATATATATATATGTGTGTGTGTGTGTGTGTGTGTGTGTGTGTGTGTGTGTGTGTGTGTGTGTGTATCAGAGTAAATACATAATTCGTAATATATTGGGGATGGCAGACATATGTAGACATAAATATTCGTGCCAAATATCGGTAAAGAGAGTTGCTTTACGTACACGTGTAATCTATTTCAAGAAATTCACTCAGCTTAGCCTATTGCAAAAGCATGTTACAGCGAAATTCTGATACGCCAGTCCTGTAAATAAGAAAACCCTACCTTCTTTGAAAACAAGCATTGACAAGTTTCTTCATATATATCTATATATCTATCTACCTTTCAATATATATATATATATATATATATATATATATGAATCTGTAGATATAAACTGTTTCAATATCTATGTATCCATATATGTATTTTGAATACATACATATATATATATATATATATATATATATATATATATATATGAATATGTAGATATGAACTGTTTCAATATCTATGTATCCATATATGTATTTTGAATACATATATATATATATATATATATATATATATATATATCAAAATACATATGGATATGAAGGCATATATATATATATATATATATATATATATATATATTCACATTATATATATATATATATCATACTTTATATCTTTCTATTTATGCATATATATATATATATATATATGTATTTCATATTTTCTATCTATCTATTTATACACACACACACAAATATATAATATATATATATATATATATATATATATATATATATATATATATATATATATATATATATATATACTACTTATCTCTTATGTATACATGTATGCATATATTTGTCTATATATCGATATATGTATAGCATTCTCCTCGCATCAATCCATCTAGCTATATGGATGTCCTATGTATGTATCTATATATGCATCTATCGTTTTACACACACACACACATAAGTTTATATCATATTTTATACATACATACACACATATATGGAGAGATATTTTGCGAGAGAGAGAGCCGCATATCGATCTATCTATCTATCTATATATATATATATATATATATATATATATATAACTCTATATATCTATATGAATCTATTTACTTTTGTCAATTTTTGTGGCACAAATCTTTTCCTTTCTTTTTTCCTTTCACTGTTTTATTTCCCATTATTTCTATAATTGTCGGGATATATTCTCGTTGATTTTCTCATTCGCCATATTTTCTTCTTTTTCTTCTTCATTACAACGGCATTTGTTCTCTTACATTTCTCACAAAAAATTTCTTGCGTCCCTCACTTTGTATAATTTCATTCCATTTTCTTACCTCTCTCCCTTCCCTCGTTCTATCTATTCTTTCTCTCTTACTGGCCAGCCTAAGCATCCAACATTTTACGACGCTTCGTATCCTCCTATACAGTACTAAACAGGTAATGCGGGAAGACAGTATAGCAATCTACGTTAGAATTGCTTGTCTACTTTCTTTTTGATTATCAATATTCTAAAACTAGTATTTAATCGATTCCCGATAACCAACCACTGCCACTGACAATCACTACCTCTGATCAGGCTTTGATAACAATGCCTAGTATTTCATTAAAATAAAGTGTGTATACGTTTGAGATAAAAGTTCTATGAAAAATGATGTTTATCTATTTTTTAGCATAATTCAAAATTGTTTGATAAAGTACGTCACAAAAAATTCTGTTTGAACTGTTTAATATATGGAAAGGTTATTAGAATAATCCAGTATTTATACTGGGAGAAAACCACCTGCATATCGATAGAAAATGAATTCAGGAAATACACAAAAATGGAAAAGCTTTTAAGCCAATGTGTATCTTCTCACCAAACTTATTCCGCCTTTAGCGTCAAGCTATTTTGAAAGAATAAGAACCCCTACCAGAATTAATTATTGGCGGTCAAGCTTAACATTAGTGTTTATCGTATTTACATAAAGCAACTACAGTATTGCCCAGAGAATGTGGCAAAGAAAAGCGGGAAGAAAGGATTAACTATCAATGGAAAGCATGTGCAGTTATCAGCGGATATGACGGCCAACACGCAAATTACATATTGCAAACACTAAATACAAGAAAATACAAAATGTAAATATCTAGTAAATGTTTAAACAGATGACCAATATTGGGAGAGTGAAAAATACCTTCCAAAAAGCTAAGTAAAATATTACGAAACAAAGAACAACAAATGGATTCTTATGTAACACCGGCCCTCCTTTATAGCAAATTTAAGAGAAAATGAAAAACAAAATGCCACATAGGTACCATCAGAATGACTCAATTGAATTTCAAGAGTACATAATAAGGACTTATAAAATATGATATTCACAGAACATTAAAGGCAAGAGACACAGAGGAAGTCATGTTGACCATGTTTGCCGTAGTCTTTGAATATAGAACCCAGTGATGTCCTTAATGTTTTCAATATCAGAGGTTGGCAGTGAAGATTCGGAGAAAGTAGCGGCTGTTAATTCTTCAAGTCTTCGATATCAGAGGTTGGCAGTGAAGATATTTTGGGAGAAAAAGTAAAATGGCTGCCTTTATACACTTCGGATTTAATATTTTGAGCTTTCTGATTGGTTAACACTTCTCTTGGTCGACTATAAAATAAGTCAGCTCATTTTTGGCTCGCTCACTAGTACTAAAAAGTACACAAAAATTCCAACAAATCAGCCCATAACTACCTAACAAGCTTGTGTAAATGGTTGGCAGAACAGAAATAAGGAAACAGCAAAAAGACAGACCTTACGAAAAGCAATAATGGATAGGAATTTGCGGAGAGCCATGATCGTCTACGTCCTGAAGGGAACAACACATATAATAATAATAATAATAATAATAATAATAACAATAATAATAATAATGAGATGAAGAAGAAGAAGAAAAAGAAGAAGAACGTGCCTGTGTAAATGTAAAAAATCACAGATTAGTTAAGGCAGTGAACATATACATTTTACTAAGGGCTACAAAGACAAAAAATTGTGGAGAAATATGGTGACACACGTCCTGAAGTGACACAGTAGATACAATGAGAAGAAGCGACAGTTTCTTGAAATGTGTAGCAGAACAGGTATTAGGAGAGGTATTTAAAGATGACCTTTACTTAGAAGTACAAATGACAGAGAATTCTGGATGCCATAAACATACACACCCTGAAGAGAAAGGGCACATATAACATAAAAAAAAAAAATAGTTGGCCGGTCTGAGCAGATAACGGCTCGGGCAAGATTTGAATGATGAAAAGATAAAATGATTGGAGAAAACACTAAATACGCCTTAGCCGAGTACTGTTTATTGGAGGTGAGCTGGAATCAACAATATTTCACTAGAAACATCTGAAGAAGTCCGCAGAATAGATCGGCTGTAAATGTTGCAATTTACCAATATTTTAGATAGCACCCAAGGCCTTGAAACAGCCTACCTTAGGTTCTGTATTACTAAATGGGTTGTCAATCGAGGCTAAAGAAAACAGTCTGCCATTAGTGCTTAGTTAGGGAGGAGAGATGGATTCATACTTTTTTCATGGGTATTTACGCGTAAATTAATGTAAATATTTTGAATTTCGAAGCAAGGAGATAATGCCACTAAGACACAAGGGGAGATACGCGGTGAGAAAGAGCATGAGAAGACTTCAGATGGAATAAGAAATTCAATCTTAAACAGGAAACTCAGTATAAACCTTTACTCCTCTCCAAAAGAAAAGTGAGGAGTGTGAACCTGAGCCATCTATCCCTTTGCTTAAATTGTGGAATCTTACGCATTCTCTTGCAGAAAAGAAACATTTTATTCTGAACGTCACTAACCAAATTCAAATTCATTCTATAATAAGTAACTGGCATTTGTCTATTTTGAAGAGGCTCATCCTCAGTTTGTAAATATTGTATTTTTTGATAAGAAAATTTAGTGCTATAATTTATTTTCAATATTTTTTTAGCAAATATAGATGCATGCAGTAAGCATATATATATAGATAGATAGATAGATAGATAGATAGATAGATAGGCTTAGTGCATGCATCTATATTTGCTAAAAGATATTGAAAATAAATTATAGCATTATATATATATACTGTACTGTCCTGATGCGGCATTCACCCTGGGCGGATTGAGCCGGCTTCTTCCTGTTATGAGAAGAAGATTCTTGGGATAAATTACAGAAGTAGGGTACCCAGGCCTACTCGGATAACGTTCTTGCTTGCCGCGGGGTTCCCACAGACGCAGAGACAGGAACGACCAGAAGCCACCGGTTGCCGATGCAGACGCTCCTTGGATTTTCACCAGAGCCGGCGTGTGTGTCAGACCTGTCCGCCTTGGGTGGCCCGACCAGGAACGAAGTTCCGGGCGGCATAGCTCTGACACTACAGAAATGGCATCATAACATTTTCTACTGACCAATTAAAAAGACAACAACAGCACACATATTTTACATAGATAAATCCGTAAGGCGTGGCCTTTACTCGTGAGAACATTTTTTCTATTTCTTCAAGGCATAGGCATCCAGGATTCCTTTCAATGTGTCTACTGGAATATTTTTCAACCCATCCGAGGGCTCCAACTACAACAGGGATTGTTGATATTCCACATAGTTTTTTAAGATTTTCAAAGATATATTGCAGTCTGCAGGGACAGCCATTTCAATAAGGAGGCAATCTTTTGTTTGCTTTTTCTTATAACAATGTCTGGGCGGTTGGCTTTGATTTTTCTGTCTCTGTGTATTGTGCAGTCCCATAAAATTGTTACAGGTCCTATCTCCGTAACCGGGTCTGGGTGGTATTCATACCAATTTCTTTTAGTTTCAGATTGTCCAGTGCAGATATTGGCCCATACTGTCATGCCGGGTGTTATATTCAGTAGGTACTAATACTGTGCAACCTGATACAATTGTTTCTGGATATTTATCAAGAATCTACATTTTGGGCTATCTCAATATTTTAGTATGTGTGCTTGATAATTTCTAGTTAACAAGCATTGGTCCTGTGCAACAAGGTTAAAACCTCTGGTTTCAGCTTTTCACGCTGCACTATGTAGCCACTGATGGGTACAGGATTTGTCTACTTTGGTACAGCCAGAGTATTGACTGTTGAGCGGTTTATCTTGCCATCGTTTCTGTATATACACGGTTGCATTTGCTTTTGCTTTCTTTTTTAAGTATTTTGCAGCTTTAGTCGGTGTAAGGTGCTTTACTTATATTTCTACATCCATTTGAAACCCCATTTTGAACATGTTTGCTTTCTTTATTACGGAATAAAATCGCTTACTACTTTCATGTTCTTTGATAAATATCATCATCCAGTCTTTTGTAGGTTCTAGGTATCTTTGAAGGTCGATTATTGTAGTTTTGTAAGACAGTTCTAGTTGAACTAATCCTCTGCCTCCTTCGGATCTGGGCACATACAGACGATTAACATCAACTTTGGGATGATGCATGCGGTGGCATGTGAGAAGCTTTCTCGTTTTGGCTTCCATTCGCTTAATATCAGCTATGGTCCAGTTAAGGATGTTGAAACTGTATTGCACCACAAGAACATCCAAGGTGTTTATGGCTGATATTCTGTTTTTTGCATTCAGCTCGGATGCACACGTCTGTAGTACTCCTTTCTTACCTTCTCCTTCATTTGGGTATGCTGGATAGCATCTCATTCACAACTTCCTAGGTACTTATAGGCTTCATTTTGTTTCAGTTCCCTAATCTTTATGACAAATCTAAATCTATTGAGCGTTTTTCTGCAATTTTTTTTTTTAGAATATTACTTTTGCACATATATCTAATCCGAAATCCATACCTATGTCGTCACTAAAACATTTTACAATATTGAAAAGACCCTTCAATTCATTGTCGTCTTTGGCAAAGATTTTGCGTTCATCCATGTAGAATAGGTAATTGAATACTTTCTTATTTAATCTGTAACCATAGCTACTATTGTTTAGTTCATGCGTAAGGCCATTAAGAACAAACAAAAAATAAATCATGACAGGACGTCTCCTTGAACGATTTCACGTCGGATATTCAGGCGGTTGGAGATGGCAGTGCCTCTGGTTTGTTTTAGATATAGTGTGGTGTTCCACATTCCCATACTGTGCTTAAGGAAATTTTCTACCACAGCGAAGACTTGGTACATTTCCAAAATCTTAAGGATCCAAGAGTGTGTCACACTATCAAAAATTTTACGATAATCAATCCACGCTGCGTTAAGATTTCTACATCTTCTCCTGCAATTTTCCAGAATCGTTTTGTTTATCAGTAGTTGATCTTTGCAACTATATGAACCTCTTCTGTGCCGCTTCTGTTCCAGTGGAAAATGTTGATTGCTTCGGAAAAAAAGTAAGTACAGTTCGTCGGGACAAACATGATCAACTTATACATGGTGGAGAAATACGTTATTGGTTTATATTTTTTTCGGATCGTCTGTTTCACTCTTTATTGCCATGAGATATGTAATACTTTCAGTGATCCTTTCCAGGATTTCATTGCAATTATTTACAAGCATTGACAGAGTTTTTGTTTTATGGATTGATGAGTGATGATAGAGTCAGAAATTGGGCACCTTGTCATTTCCTGGGGATTTCCATTTTGGGGATTTCGTTAGAACTTGCCTAACATTGTGTCTGTGTATATTTTCCCACTATTGCAGATTTTCATCATTCTTCTCCACGTTGGGTCCATTTTGCATTTGGAATCCCTTCAATGAGTCTATTGAAAGCTTTTCGAATCCATCCAAGGGCTCCATCTACAATTGGCGTTGTTGAAGTCCCCATGTGCTACGTTTTTGAGATTTCGATTTAAAGGCCCTTGTATTTTGATAATTTTCGAAGAGCTTCAAAAACAGATTACAGCCTGCATGGACAACCAGGCCAATGAGAAGGCACATTTTGTTATTGCGTTCAGTGTCTAGGCTATTAGCTTTGATTGTCTTGTATGTGTGTATTGTAAAATTGTTACAGAACCTAACTCCTTAACTGGGTCCTGGTGATGTTCATACCAATTTCTTGCAGTTTCCTTCCTGTAAACGTTGCAAATTTTCCAATGCAGATATCATGTCGGGTTTTATATTCAGTGGGTGCTAATACCGTGTAGCCTGATACAAGATGGTCAAATGTTTCTGGATATTTATCAGAAAATCTGCATTTTTGACTAACTCGGATTTTGCGTATGTGCGCTTGATAATTTCTAGTTATTAAGAATTGGTCCTGTGCAGCAAGAATAAAATGTTCGGTTTCAGCTTTTAACGCTGCACTACGTAGCCACTGATAAGTACGAGGTTTATCTACATCAGCTTGCTTAGCACCGGAAGACTATTGACCGTAAAGATGTTTATCCTGCTATCTTTTCTGTATCTGATTGATTACATTTGCCTTTGCTTCCATTTTTAAAGTCTTTGCAGCTTCAGTAAATGTATTATGATTTACTTGCATGTCTTCGCCCACTTGAAACTCCATTTTGAACTTGTTGGCTTATTCCATGTTCTTTGGCAGATCTTCATCCAGTCTTATGTATCTTTCAGGTCGATCGTTGTAGTTTTGTAAGACAGTTCTAGTTGAACTAATCCTCTGCCTCTTTCGGATCTGGGCATATACAGACGATCAACATCAGCGGTGGGATGATGCATGCGGTGAAAAGCTTTCTCGTTTTGGCGTCCCTTCGCGTAATGTTCTCTTAATGTCAGCATTGGTCCAGTTAAGGATGTTGAAACGGTATTGCACCACGGGGTCAACCAATGCGTTTATGGTTGTATTCTGCTTTTGGAATTCAGTTCGGTTTTCAATACTAGACGCACACGCTTATAGTATTCTTTTCGTACTTTCTTCTTCATTTGCGTATGTTGTATTCCACTTCCTTCGCTAATTCCTAGGTACTTAGATGTTTCCTACTATTCCAGTTCCCGAAGTTTTGTGACAAATTATAGATTTATTATTATTATTATTATTATTATTATTATTATTATTATTATTATCTGATTTGATTTCTGGTGTCTACCTATTTCTTTTGGGGCCCAGGGATCTAATGTTAAAAATATCACCATGACATTTTTTCACTGAGCGATTTTTTTTGCAAAAAAGTGAAAAAAAAAAACAGAGATCTGAGGTCAAAGATGTTTTCACATTTACAAATAATCATTTGTAATCACATTACAAATAATCATTTACAAATATCATTTGTGTGTACAAACCTTTTTTTAATTTCTTTTAGGCATGAACTACTAGAAGTCCCTTTCATTAGTCTATCGCAACTTTTTCTAATCAATCCGAGAGCTCTAACTACAACCGGCATTATTGATTTCCTCATGTCCCAATTTTTCTATATTTCCAATTCAAGGTCTTTGTATTTTGATAGCTTTTTGAAGTTCTTCAAAGATACATTACAATCTGAAAAAAAACTACCATGTCAATATGAAAACATTATTATTATTATTATTATTATTATTAAAAATATCTGAAGCGTAATAGTAAAAAAGTACAAGAGAGATTGTCTAGAACTAATCTAGGTGGCCATTTGAAATCTAAAGAAGGTGCCAAGCAACTCTTAATTTAAAAAAAAAAGTGGGAATGATCGAAATCCTTTTTCTGATGCCTTAATAAGGATGGCTGTCATGAACTTTTGATTATATGACTGGATGACGGGTCATTTGTTCTTACTGAGAGTACCCGGTTAGCAGATTTCTGGTTACTGCATCCCGACTGGGAGTTAGGAACCAGAACAGATCGACAGCACATTATCATTGTTGCTCAGAAAAAGGTATCCAGTCAAGCAGATCCGATGGGCAGCCCTGAGGCGATACCACCGCAGAGCCTATGAGCGGGGAAATCTACTAGTTGAAGGTTCAAGGTCTGCATACCAACGTGTTTAGTGGCATTAGAGTGATTAAGCCACTTGACATGGTGGTCACTGAAGTCGCCGAACAGACAAGTGGACAGTGAGAGAGAGAGAGAGAGAGAGAGAGAGAGAGAGAGAGAGTTAATATAGTTTCATATATTCTGTATAGAACTGGCTTCTATTCTCTCCAAACTTTACAACAAATTCGTCGCTGTATCCTGTTTTTCAGCTTGGAAGTCCTCGTCAGTTGTCCTTGTTTTAAGAAATCTGGGAAACAGTCGCACCCCCACCTATATTAGCCTCTTACCTCTTTTCGGCAAAGTACTAGAGGCTCTAATCAATACCGAATTGTTAAGCATCTAGCTTTCGACGACCTCCTTTAGATCAAAGAATATGGTTTCCATTTCATCGGGTCTTCCAGCTTTTAACGACCATCACTGAATTTGCCTTTCAAGCTTTAAATAAAAATGGTAATAGTCGGGCTGTGGCTTTAGATATCTTGAAGGCGTTTGACAGAATTTGGCATACTGGCATTCTACGCAAGCTTTAGGGCTACGGTATAACGGGATGAGTATTTGCCTTAATCTAATTTTTCCTAATAAATCGTGTAACGAAGACCGTTTTGAACGAGCATGTTTCTATATTATTTCTCACTAACTCGAGTATTCTTGTGGGTTCTATTCTTGGACCTACGCTGTTTTAGATCATCATCACCAGTTCCCAACAAAGCATTTATGCAGATAATGCAGCCATTTATTCCTGTCTTAGTAGTAAGTCCAACAGACCCGACCAAATAAACCGGGAAACTGCTCTAGAATACGATCTTCAATAAATGGCCAATTGCGGCGCGAAATGACTTGTAAATTTTAACGCCTCCCCCAAATATACTTTAATATAATTATCGCAGAGAAACTTTCCTATCTGCTTTTTCTATGCCTGATTCGAAACTCTGGTGAAACAAGGTTCTACACCTTCTTAGCCTCAGGCTTTCCATTGACATGGACGACTATATCAAATCCATTGCTACGTCTACTGCTAGGAAAGTTGGACCACTGTGCCAGAAATGTTTTCTCGTGTGAATCTATACTGCACATTTACAAATCTATCGTTTATTCCTGCATTATATACTGTTGCAATATCTGGTCTGGTGTTCCTTCTGTTCATCTCGAGATTCTTGACAACATCCAAAAGAGGGTCTGTAATGTAATCGATCCTGACTAGGAATCAGTCACTTTCTCACCGACGTCACGTGGCTTTCCTCTGTCTTTTCTACAAATATTTTCATGGCAACTTCTCTGATGAGATTTAACACTTAAATTATTTGCGATATATATTTTTGGGGAAAAACTTCATAATTTCTTTTTTTCATCTGTTACCCCATCTTCGAAATTTCGAAAAATTCACTTTTGTAGAGCTTGATGTTTATGTTAGAAATCTTTGGAAAATTTCAATCCTGAATTTATTTTTGTAAAACGTCACTTCCGATTACCGAAAATCTCCTTTAAATAAAACTAAAATATCATTTAATTAGAAAAGATTTAAATGGCTTATATGAATAAGATATATTATGGCCAGAGTTTTCTTAAGAAACATAAGTTTTCGATGAATAATGAAATTTTATAAGAATTGTTTTCAATTTTTTTTTAAATTTTAATTAGAAAAAAATTTTCTAAAGTTTTAAAATTCTGTCTTATTTTTAAAGGTGAAATCAATGGTTTCAAAACTATTTTTTCTGGATCGCATTTTCGGAATGAAAATTTGCACGCGCAAAAGAGAAATGCCGTTGAAAAGGCGTAAGCAGCCCAACAGCAATGAAGGGTGAGAGAGAGAGAGAGAGAGAGAGAGAGAGAGAGAGAGAGGGGAGAGAGAGAGAGAAGATTAAAGGGAGATAACCATGAATTCCAAGTCAGACCATTATATTGATAACTCTCTCCTCCAATTTGTGGGGTCTAGTTACTATATTCTTAATACTTGATACAATGCAAAAATATCAATGTTAAAATCGGTCAATAATAATTTATAAAAATTTATACTGGGGCTCATACATGCAATTACAAGGAATCAATAATAATATTTTAAATTTTGAAATCATATTTATTTTTGACATTTATTTTTGAATCTGTTTTTAAATCTTTGATTGCTTTCTAATCATTCCACCTCAGCTACTATCCTCTTCTGACGTACCTATGAGGCACGACACACCGTCTGGGAATCACAGGGTTAAGTGATAGTGTTGATAGGCAAATCTATATTTATTAATCATAAATGAAAAATCTTACTACAATTTATCGTCCCCCAAAATTCTAAAAAATAATTTTGAAATTTTTTTTTCTGTGAAAATAAAGACGTCCATAGACGAGACCATCAGAAAATTTATAGTAAATTTAAAAAAAAGACGTCCATAAAACTGAGACCAAATTGTTAAGATTTCAGAAAATAAATAAAAAGTGGCTCATTAATTCTATAATTTGTAATTTAAAAAAAAAAAGTACCAAAATTCAATAAAACTGTCAACATATAAGCACCTTTTTAACTTATTTTCAACTTAAGTATTTTTTGTCAAATTAGATTAATTAAACTTAAATCAGATATTATTCCTAAAATGAAGTTTTAGAATATTATATTTTATTTTTGATTTTTTATAATAATGTGAAATACAATGCGTTGAAAGATGAAAATAATAGCGCTATAATCTGCGATGTTTAGTCAGTTCAAAACGAAAACTCCATCCTGTTAATTTAAATTAGTTTCGAAATACGGCAAAGTATTTGATTACAGGAAATATTAAATTTAATCTGTTACGTTAGAGTTAAATCTTAAATAAAAGCTTCAAGAAAGTTTCTTTCATTTTTAAGAATTTATTTCAAACCTTGTCTCGTTTCTTTGAATGTATTTTTATATGTATTTTCTATAGAATATAATTATATATATATATATATATAAAATATATTATTCCTTTTTCGAGTGTGACCAATTTCTTGTCCCTCCCCTAAATTCTATTTTCCATTTTACTTTTTGCCAGTAATTGGCGTTATTAATTTCTTTTTGCAAAAATGGCCCAAAATTTTTTCCGGATTAACATGGTGATTTGTCTGGTGCATTTCTTTATTTTAATCTATTATTTCTCAAAGAAATGGAATTAGCTCTTTATCCAAAGCCATTTTTTCCCATTGGTCTACTGATTTTTTTCAGAAACATTTTAGAAATCTCTTCGTTTGTTTTCTCTTTCCTTCCCAAAACAGCCGAAAATCCATACGCGAAATTATAATTATATATATATATATATAAAAATTTTTTTTTAATTTCTTGTTCTATTTATTATTTTCCATTTTACTTTTTAGCACTTTTTTTTTTGGATAGGGATGTCTGATTTCTATTTTTAATATTATTGTCTTTTTTTTTGGCTCCTGTTTTTGAAACAAATCGTGTTTTTAAAAACAAAAATTATAATAAATTTAGGCTCTAATTTTGTTATTTACAAAAATACTAAAGAACATCGGATTATTTACACACACACACACACACACACACACACACACACACACACACACACTTCTGTATGCCTCTAAATATTAAAAAAAGCAAAAAAACAGACCGGATAACACGTTCTCGTATAAGTAAGCCAGTATCGACAGGTAGAAATTACAAACTAGCACCTAATACTTAAGCTATATTTAAACTTTGCCATCTTAAATTAGACTTGAATCCTGATTCGTCAGAAAAGGCAACATCCTTTCAAAAATTTGTAATGCATTTCCCCATCCAGCTTAAACTATATAATACTATACTTAAGAAAATTAAATAATTTTTTCAAAATGTTTTAACATCGCTTGTGAATGGAACAAACACTGTAAGATTAAGTTTAATTTAAAGTTTACTTTTTAAACCTGGTAATTTCTGTGTCGCGATGAATATATAATATATATATATATATATATATAATATATATATATATAATGTTATGTATATATACACATTGTTGATATGAAGATGGATTCTTATATGCATTCATTTCATTTTTATGGATTTGCATCCCTTTCTTTAAAGCGCTTTGTTTACCCTAATGACCTAATTTGATTTTAAAGATTAAAATTAAAATTTGTTTGGTCAAATGTGAAGACTATATCAGATTTTTCCCCTGACGTTAAAATAAAAATTTCTTTCTCAAATTTTCAGGAATAAATAAATTTAAACCATCTGAAAAAATGAATATATATTATATATATAATATATTCGACCAATAATATATATATATATAATATATATATATATATATAAATTATGTATACAGAAACCATATGTGGTTTGTACTAATGACCTAATTTGATTTTAGATTAAAAACTGTAAATGTGATATTATTCGTAAAAGATGTGTTGAAACCTAATTTGAAATATAAGCGTAAAGTATTAAATGGGATAATGTAGTTCCAATAATATATATATATATATATATATATATATATATATATATATATATATATATAATGGACTCTCCCGTCGGTTTTGACGTATGAGGATCGGACAGCTTATTGATTCAGTTATGAAAGTGTATGCGATAATATTAAGTGACATTTAAGACCCGCTAGTTCCACTGTGAAAGACTTTACATAGTTCAGGGGGTTGTCTTCTACTCTCAATGGTCTCTCTGGAAATTTGTAGACTGATGGGTTTTGTTTCTCACCAAGCAATTGCTTCGGAGTAGGACAAGGTTGGTGCACTACTTCAGTTTTCTTTATGCTAAGTGTAAGACCAAATGCTTTTTACATGCAGCAGAAAAACGATTTATTAGATGTTGGGCCTCCTCAAAGGATGTCGCTACAAGATCCGCATCATCAGCAAACAACAAATCACGAATAATATGCGTACGAAGGTGGGTCTTGGCTTTGAAGCGCTGATGATTGATGAGACCACCAGTTGTTCGAAACTGAAACTTGACGGTCTGCCACTGTGTAGAGCTCCAGCTAGAGCCTTCCAGTAATATTCTTTACCTGACCCCGTCGCCTACACTCTCTCGCCAGTTGACCTTGCAAGTGAACTGTGTGGATAAGAACGAATCAAGGCAAACCGCCAGAAAACCCACACAAGTGATTTGATTAAAGTGGTGAAGGCTTGTGCAGAACCATCCACACTTTTCGGAACTATTGATACACTATTGAGTCGATGCAAATATATATATATATATATATATATATATATATAAATATAAATATTTGATGAAAAACAGACACTTTTTAAGGTACCATTACAATAATTTATTTCACCAAAATCAGGTAACACTTCCAACATTGTTGGAAGTGTTACCTGATGATCCGAAATCCTTTTGATTTTGGGGAAATAAATTATTGTAATGGTACCTTAAAGTGTCTGTTTTTCATTAAATATTAGCTCTGTTCTTCACAATGAGATCTCATTTTACCAAATTCATAACTGATATATATATATATATATATATATATATATATATATATATATATATATAAAGGGTGTTCTAATAACTTGGACCGATTTTAAATGTGAATGAAGTTCAAGCGTCTAATGATTTTCTTTTTCTTTCAGATTTGGCAGACATTTGGGCAATATTACTTTTTCACACATAATTGCCATGACTTAGATAACATGATCCAATAGAGAAATCAATAACATTGATATTTATTGCTAGCTTGGATCCGTCTTTATAAAACACCCTTTATTAATGCGCTTTCGATCAGTGTGCGAATCATTCTTCAATTTAACCATAGTAAGTGAAAATTGATTCTTTTTTAAAGTTACCCATGCACATTAGCCGCACTAATCGAGGGATTTCTTTATTACATTTTTTTTTCTTCTAGAAAGTTAATCGTAAAGAATGCTGGAAGAATTTCCTTTATCAATATAGAGTTTTATATATTTGTCTAGAATTTCTTTCTTCTGTCTTCTGTTTTCAAACATAATTTATATGTGTCTAAATTGGTACATTGCCGTTTTCGTGTGTATCCTGCCCGCGTCCGTTGTTGAACTTCTGAGGAATATAAACACACGCTTGCATTTATTGACATGTATTCGGTTCGGTAATGGAGAGCATATGGCGCATGATTCCTTCGTATTTGCATTATAGATTTTACCGTTATTCAGACAATAAAATTAACCTGTAAGACGAATATTAAACACGTGAAAATTTCCGAGGAACTGAGAGAGGAAATTTGTTTCATAAAAAATGTGCAAAGAAATTGAAAATATATGATTACTCTGGAAACGAATAATGAAAACACACGCATATATTCACATGGATTATATGGATTTTATATATATATATATATATATATATATATATATATATATATAGATAGATAGTTGTAGCCCCTGCCTGTCTGTTTGTTTCTTATCAAACTCCTGTTAGGTATTTGGAGATAGATCTCCATAACCATATCCAAACCATTCTGAAACTACATTACCCAGGTTTCTTGGATAATTCTGAATAAAGGCGGACCCGGTTTGGTAGGGGGGGGGTCACAAACACTCACCCCACTTATTTTTTTTTCCTTTTGATGTAAATTAAATTAAAATTGAAACGAGGAATGACTCCTAGAGTATTGGATAAGTATGTTTAATTTTGATCAAAAGGAGTCCTCGGGGGGCACAAACTGCCCATTGATTTTTTCCCCCTTGATTTAAATTTAAGTTAAATAAATTGGAACAAGGGAATGATTCCTATCCAAATCATAAAAGAAGAAAGTCAGAAAATGAAGGTCATATCGGCATATCATATATGATAATTGATTAATATTTAAGTGCATCATTGTTCTCCACAAATTATAACAATGATTTAAAATCAATCATCATTTTCTTACAAAAAATGTCTGAGACGCAGCAAGGCGCTGGTAATTCGTCTAGTCTATCTATCTATCTATCTATATATATATATATATATATATATATATATGTGTGTGTGTGTAGGCAGCATATGTTTAATCAAACATGTTTCATCGAATAATATAAACATAGTATTTCTATTTATTTTTATAATAACAGTTTCTAGTTCTCGAACCAGTTTCTTGATGTTGGATGAAATTAACCAAGGAAGCTACATGAGTTTTTTCCTACTGTGACACCATTTAGGGGCACAAAAAGAAAAAAAAAGAAAGGAAAAAAGAAAGGAAAGAAAGGAATAGAGAGGCGTGACTTAAGCTTAGATGATAAAAGAAACCAACCACGACCGGGGACATTGACAATGTTATTTTGATGAGTAGCAAACGGTGAAAGGTTTCATTGCCTTTGCAGAAAATTCTAAATGGATAAGAAAATCGACTGTGTTGTGGTGGCGGACTTATGTTATCGGGAATAGATAACAGCCACTTAATGCTGGCGAACATCTAATTGACAAACTCCAGACCGGCTAGCTAAACTCCGAAACATTTTGACAATGTTATTTTGATAATGGAAAAAGATGGTGAAAATTCTGACGACCAGTGTCGTAGGATTGCCTGACAAGGAACAGGTGAATACGGAGCTTTGGATAGATAAGAAAAATTAACTGTGTCAGAGGGGGCAAACAATATTGTCGGGAAAGGATTTAATAGGCCTTCTGTTAACCGCACACGAAGCCAACCCTGGGTTAAGTCTTTGCCGTTTTGACGAGACATCTATGGGTGTTAGAATTCGGTTATGATAATAAAACTATGTTATCAGAAATTGGCACCAAGAATGCAAATACGGCTAGGACAATGAAACTGTTTTTCGAGACGGGAATCGGCTGTGTTTCGCTACACGACTTCCCACTTGATAATTGGCATTGATAGATCCCATGTGACATTGGGGATGAGAGCTGCGATTAAGGAAAGAAAAGGAAAAGAAAAAGATAATTTTTTTTTGAGCAAGATATATTTTTTTCTTAAAACAAAGCTAGCCGGATCACACCCACCCGGTTGGACGCCATTGGCCGAATGTCAACGAGGGCCAGGCGGAGGTGATTACGTGACGCAAGGAGGATAGGTATGAGGAGTTGCTACGAAGAAGTGGGGAGAACCGTTGACGCCCCTCTGAAGTATGGTGAGATATACATATGAGAATAAGAGAAGGTGGGAGTAAGAGAAGACTTCCAAAAATGGAAAGGAGTGGAAAATTCCTGACCAAAAATAAAAGTGGATATGGATTTAGAATTATCGAGAAACCTCCAACCCCGATGGAGCCCACGCAGCTTTTGGTCGGCGTCCATATAAGCAAAGTCGCAGCGAGCAGAAATCAGTTAAGTTCGGACTCCGGTTTTCCAGAGTTCAGTCTTCAGTGCTCAGTTGAAGCAGGCCTCGCAGAGCTGACTTGAAAGTTTCGTGCAACTTCCAAACTCATCTTCAAACCAAGAAAAATTTATTTTGAAGAGTGACTTAGATCCATACCACCAAAATAAGTTTTTCGACTATCGCCTGAAGACACACCAAGAACCAATTTCTTAAAGAACAGACAACTTAAGATGTTAAAACTCACCTAACAAAAACAACGTGTCACAATCCATGTATCGGGTCGGGAGATAGACGCGTCCTATGTATCCAGCAACCAGATATAAAGTCTTGTAATCCTTTTTTTGATACCTTGAACTTTTGAGTTATCATTTTATTTTATTTTTATACATATTTGTGTGATACCACACTCGTTTGAACTCAACTTGCATTATGGCCCCAACGACTGATTGATTTCGTCTGCCTAAGATCAATTCACAACGTGGGTAGGCGGACTGGAGATAAACGCAGTTACTTTGGTAACCAGACGTTGGAAGCGAGTTGGGAACGACGAGGCTGATATCGGATCTGACCAGATTCCCATCCGAATCACCAAAAGGTTAGAACGTCACATTTGGGTGCTGCGACCGATACCAAGCCAGTTGGTCGTCACAGGACGGGACAACACGACTGACGCAAACAGGCTGACGTCACGTTTGGAGCGGCGACACCCGAACGAAGCAGCGAGGAGCGAGCGAAGGCTGTAGAGGGGGACGTCACACTACCCAAGTACTTTTGATCTCCTCCAAGATCATCCTAAGAGGTGAATTACAAAGACAAACTTATAATAATTGTGATCATTGTGATGGTGCTTTTAAAAACACGCGAGAACGCACTCTGTTATAATTAATTTAAATTTAGCCCTTGTAGCTATAGCCCTTTTATATATATATATATATTTCTTTATATATATATATATATATATATATATATATATATATATATATATATATATATATATATATATATATATATATATATATATGTCCGATATTTTCTATATTCGTTCATAGACAGGGTTCAACCTTCCTATACGGAACCGTCATATACGCTGACAAATATAAAACCTTTGGTCACTTAGTCGATTGATGTTATATTTACAGTCTTCCATGTCTATTTCTGCTCTGGCGTATCGAATTTTTGTTAAAAAAAATGGACGTAGACGATTGTCTAATTTATTCAGTTCAGTTCACTAATCGTTTAGAAAATATCCCAAATTCGAACCTTGTCTCCGTGACCAAGGTTCGCCAATACGTCTCCCAAGGTTCTAAACAACAGAAAATGTCTGCTATTATTGTTGTTTTCGTTGTTTTTATATTATGTTGAAAATTCCAATTTTTGAAAATATCAGAAAATGTTTTTATGGTGTTAGGTTAATTTTTTGCATTTTTTTTTTATGTTGGAGGTTAATTTTTCTTCTTTGTACGTGTGTATAAGCATTTGTATCTGCGTGTACGTCTGTACGTGTGCATATGTGTACATCTGTAGGATGTGCTTATTTCTTGTTTTCATAATTTTCTTCTCTCCTTATATTCTCTCATTATATAAATAATTTTCGATTTGGGCAGCCATCACATTTTTTATACAAGTTGTATTAAAGACAACTGACATAGTACTGCGATTAAGAGTTTTGCTTAATTTGCCGTGTGTATGTCTAAGTGAATCCATTACATTTACTTACGTGCTAATACCCTTGGAAAGGTAGAATTCCGCTTCTTCTTCCCCCAGATATGGGTAAATAGCAGGACAGACCAGATTCTATACCCTTGGATGGCAACTGGTCTACGACAGAAAGATATGGCAATCTACTGCGGGAAAAAAATCTACCTCGTCAGTCATGTATCGAAAGATACATGATCGCTTAAACGTGTATCCCACATGGCAAATAACTGACTGAATTCAGTGTAGAGGTTTTTTTGTTTTTGTTTTTGTTTAATGTTTTTTAAAGTACGGTGGGGTAATGGAGTGCGGCTCAAATTGAGGAATCGGAAAGCCGAGTTCGAATTCCAATTGAATCCATTACATTAATTTACTTGATAAAACCCATGGAGAAAAATATGAATCCTCTTCTCCTCCCCCCACCCCAGCAATGGGTAAATAGCAGGATAGACCTTTTTCTATAGCCGTAGATGGCAACTGGTCTACGGTAGAAAAGAAATGGCAACCTACTGCGGGAAAAATTGGCTCGTCAATTATGTATCGAAAGATACATGATCGCCTAAGCGTGTATAACGCATGGCACATAACTGACTGATGTGTAAGTGATTTCTTTTTTTGGATATAATGTGTGTAAAAACTACCTGAATGTTCTATATATCCGTGCGCTTTCGGCTGTTCTATGATTTTTTTTTTTTTTTTTATTAACATATATTTTTAACTAATTACAGAATTGTTATTTATGGTGCTGTGGAATCAGGCTGTACACCGTAATGATAAATTGCGTTGACTTTGTCGTAACGTATGTGACTAATCAAGACCGACTTGGAAAAACATATGCCCCCCTCCATTCTGCACAGGTGAGAGACGCTTTAGCACCTTTTCATGTGAGTAGGCTTCTTCTTAGTGAGCATCTCGTTTCACCTATTCGTATTCAGTATTGAATTCCACGAAATCGGTATTACCTATCGTCACCAGTGTCTTTCCAGAGACAAGATCTTTGCCAAACATTGGTGCTTGCTGTTACCCTTCTTAGACGTGTCTTTGAAACACTGTTTGTCACGTTTGTGAAGCTTGCACTAATTAATCATACAGTGTTTGTTTTAGAATTCGGTTGTCCACTAATCGTACTACGTGACCAGCCCATCATTTTTTTATTATACTAATATACACCCAATACAAAAGCCACTCAGGGTAGAGGGTTACTGTATGGAGTTGTAAGAACGTAAGAGAATGCAACAAGTGTAGTTTATGGTGTTATATAGGAAAGCTAACGGTTAACCCTAGTTTAAGAGGTTAAGATTATATTGATCGGGAAAACATCAATGTAGTTTTTTATCGTGTCACCCCCAAGCAAAGTGATAATGCCACTAGGGTGCAGGGGGTTATAAAACGTGAGAGAGCATGAGAAGATTTTATTGAGAAGAAGTGAAGAAAAGAGAATAAAGGAAAAGTGTTCAATTAGGAAAGATGGCGATTGTATTTGCATTAAAAGTTTTGAAAATTGTCGGTGTCACCGAAGAAAGAAACCGGAAGGCAGTTTCACAAGTGAGAAGTACGAGAAAAAAACTATTAGAATAGAAGCGGCGGTTGCAGCTAATTAGTTCAAACATAAAACGGTGAGATCTACTTGCCAATCAATTAGCGCGCTTAACTTCATGTAGTGCAGGTACTAGGTACTCATCAGAACAGTTGCCATGAAAATATATCTAGAACAAAAGGAAGCCACATCACGTCGGCGAGGAAGTGTCTGACATGGAGATGCCAGCTCAAGATCGACCACATTACGTAACCGTCTTTGAATTTGGGCCAGAATTTCGATTTATACAGCAGGCGCACCAGACCAAATATGACATTAATATTCAATACATGGACGAATGGTAGATTTATAAATTTGATAGATTGATTCTGAAGATAAAAATGTTCTGACACAACACAGTGAACCAATTTACTAGCAGCAGACGTTGCAATTAGTTTGATACAGTTGATATAGTTGATCCAATTCATGTCAGTGCGAAACGTTACCCACCAAAAAAAGCGTCGCTCCCTGGAGTCTAGACTCAGCTAAACTGAACCCCGTGTAGATGGCATGGTGGGTCCTATGCATTAAGTTCAACTCTTATTAAGAACTGCATTTCTTTCTGTTATATACCGTACCTATGAACACTAATGCGTATGTCTAATCCTCATAAATATATTGTACCTGTGTGTTGTGCGGGTATATGCGTCTACGTAGTCCACCACTAGCAGTGGTTTACCTACTTCACGCCGCTGGCGAGTATTGTATTTTGTTGATGTTATAAAGATTACCATTTCATTTCCAACCTCCGTTTTGTTTATTTCTTCATTCAGTAACTCTCTATAGGTTACAACGCTAATTATGTTAGTAATCTATCGATCTATTATATATCGTACCGTATAAACACTAATGGTGTGTCCCAATCCTCACAAATACGTTGGACACTATTGTGGGGGCAATATCCTGTCTGCGTAGCCCATTACTAGCAGTGGTTTACCTACTTCGCGCCGCTGGCGAGTATTGTATTTTGTTGATGTTATAAAATTCACCATTTTATTTCTAACCACCGTCTTGGTTATTCCTCATTCAGTAACACGTTCCAGGTTACAAAAGTCTGTTTCTAGGTACGAGGGTGGGCTGAAAACTTCATAGGCTGACTATGAAGGAGTGATAAAATAAATGTTAAATTTTTCATGCATTAATTTTAAATCTTTTTATTAGTAACCACATTGTTTATGTCCAAGTAAACTGACATCTGACTGCATACAGTAGGATGAAGAACACTGTTCTACTCTTTGGTAAAAAACAAGTCATCATCAATAGCGGATATGACGTCATCAGCCCTGCGATACCGGTTCCCAGTCAAGTGGTGTTCATCTTGAGAATAGAGAGGATGATCAAATAATTCAAATCCACATTCATTGAAACCAGTTAGTTTTCCTGGGTGTTTGGTCTTGATAGCCTCAGCAAGTTGCCATAGTAATCTACATTGATAGTGTAGCCATTTTCATGATTTTATTAGCGTGTGCGCTGTTGATTGGGTGTCAGAAGATGTTGAACCCATCGAACAGAAACCTTACTCATGCCAAGTTAATTGTACAGAATATTCTCGACTCTCTCACGAGATATGCTATTTGAATACTAGTCAATCGTCTGTCTCCCATGACCATGTGTTGAACACAATTAATGTTTTCCTCTGTGGTGGTAGTCGCAGGACGTCCACACGTTGGGTCAATTTCCCCAGTTAAATTCAGCAACCCACTTTCGCACTGTTGATAAAACTGGTGAATGAAACAACCATGTCAGGATGAATGTCCTTGGGGTCTAAACCCTTTATTTACAGGTACTTCGTAACAGTAGGATGAAGTATTTAGTCATTTTCCAAGGGATACATTTGACGTTTTCTTTGAACAGTTAGATATCAGTTTAACTTGAAAAAACAAAACAAAAAAAAGCAGAACAATGCAGTTATTAATAAGAAGTGTTGAAATTAATGCATGCAATATTTCACAGCACTATCACCGCCCGTTTATAGTCAGCCTAATAAGGTTATCAGAGCACCTTCGGATAATAAAGGAAAGCGATAAGGAAGAAATAAACATTAATTGTAAGAAGACAGAATATATGTTTGTCAACAAAAGGTACAGTCCAAGATGCAAACTACGCTTTAGAGATAGCCAAATCAAGCAATTAAAAATATATATAGTGGAAGTATTTCAACAGAGGACGGAATATCTAACACCAAAATTTGAAAATGACTCGGAATAGGTAACACAAAAATTTGAATACGAGACGAAATAGATAACACTGAAATTTGAACATGACTCATAATATCTAACACCGAAATTTGAACACAATTCGTAATATCTAACAGTATAAATTTGAACACGACTCGTAATAGCTAACACTGAAATTTGAATTCGACTCGGAATAGCTAACACCGAAAATTGATCGCAACTTGGAATAGCTAACACCAAAATTTAAACCAAACTCAGAATAGCTAACTCCGATATTTGATCATGACTTGGAATAGCTAACCTAAATTTCAACAGGTTCATGTCTTACACCGAAATTTGAAGTCGTCTTGGAATGGCAAATGATACCTTATACTTTCTTAATCAAACTATGACGAAACAGGAAATATTCCTTAGACATGAGTTAACAGAAATGTGGTTCTTCAAAATATGGCCGCAAATACAATCCAACTGAATATATGAATAACAAGGAAATTTTAACAAAAATGGAAACAAAAATGACATTTATAATTTGAATCAGAAAGAGGCAGTCGAAATTTCTAGGAAATATAACGAGAAAAGATGGTTTGGAAAATGTAACACTCACGGGACATATTGAACTTATGAAAGACAAATTTAAATCATCCTGTAACCTATCTCATGGCCTTGTGTAAATGGTTCGCAAGCAGAAACTGGGATGGATGGTGAAAAGACAAACCATATTAAGAGTTACAAAAGATGGGATGTTGTGGAGAACTATGCTCAAATATGTTCTGAATGGATATGAACTAGAACAAAGAAGAAGAAAAATTTTACTAACCACCATATTCTAATTGATGTGCAGTTACCACAGCTTCTATCGGCGTAAGACGTGAATATTAGGACTCTAGTTCAAATTCCGCCACGTTAGTTTTATTTACTTTCACATTAATATGTTTGGAAAAGGCTTAGTTGATCATTTTTTCTCTCTCGCTCCCCTCTCTCTCTCTTTCTATCTCTCTCTCTCTGGCGCGCCTTGGATGTTTGCTTGTCTAGGAGAAAAAAAAGCATCTATCAATTGAAAGCAATGGAAATTGCAAAGTGCGAGTCAAATATACTAAAAAAAAACAATTTCTAAACATCCATATTTGCCTTCAACATGAAGGGACTCAGCATTAAAAAATCTAAAAGAACAGCAATCAAACTGTTATTTCCATTTATGTAAAAACAGAAAATATGAGGAATTTGACTTTTGACATTATTGAGGCATCTTTTTTGTTGTCTTCCATGAGCGATATTTTCATTACGTAAATGTAAATACAGCTAGCATCTTCATACTTTTTATTTTGTCTTGATAAATACAGAGGCATGCAAAAAGTTATTAGTAGTATCATATGTCTAGCTTCCCGACAATATATTCAGTTTAATTCCAGAAACTGTTTTCTTCAGACCCAATATCGCAAACATAACTTCACCCGATAGGTAATTTTTCAGATGTTCTCGATTCTGTAGTTACACATGTTCAGATATTTATGTGAGTTACATTAGAGGAAGTGATCGCAAACGTTTTTACGTTAGCGCTCACTTTCACATGGAAACATTTTTCCACAGCCCAACTATATAGTAAATATTCAAAAGAACAGAATAATTGTTTGGTAAATGTTTGTTACTGGTTCATAAACTGACTTTATGATATGGTAAAAATAACAAAGAATTACAATCTCTTGCTTTGGATATGGATATAAACTGAGTAATAAAAATACTACATAGCGGGTGGTTATGTCTTCAATCAGGTTTTCCTAATACACACGTTATACCGTAGATCGAAGGTTGTCAGATGTCATCACAATTTTAGAAATGAAATATACCTGTTTGGCACCGAATATCGTTCGAACTGCGAAACTTTAAGTGGCCTTGATATATGTAACTGTATTACTAACCCACCAGATATGAAACCGCAGCTTATATAGGTCTGGTCATATCTACGACATCAAGGAACGTTGGCAAAACTTACAATTGCTCCCATATACATCATCTCGATATTTTTGGTACGTCAATGTATATTGCGTTTTTCATAAATCAATGTAGCGTTTTAACAGGGGTATAAACGAGTTAAAAACAAGAGGAGATAGGTGTTATTTCTGAACAACCAACATTTTATCGTTATTATAATTATTAACAATAAAGTCTGTTTCGAATTTTAGATAGTGAATAAAATTTCATACACCATCTAAATCGTAAAATAATGGTGGAAGCTTGATAAAATATGCAATATTATACTCCCGTAATGAGAAAGTGTTATTGTAGAATTATTTATCCTCCTATTTACTTTTCTCTCGTCATGGGCATTATTATATCCGTGATGTAATAACACCGTAATTCACAGACAGATCGGAATGGCTGAAAGGAAAAAGAATGACAAATATGCTCTTTTCTCAGAGAGAATTTTATATTAGAAAGATATATACACAATTATATATACACAATTATATATACATATTTACAAATGTACCACGCGTATAATAATATATCACATATATATAGAGAGAGAGCAAAGAAAGAGTGTTAATGAGAAAAAAAAAGAAAGGGCCTTACATATTGTAAGCAGATACTCCTGTATCTGTAGAAGTTATTTTTAGGATCCCACATTCAAACGAGCCGGATTCATCTACTATGTCCCAGTCAAGTGCATATTCCACGAACGGGAAACACCTAATCTTGGGTTTTTCCAAACTGAGGACTGCAACCTAGAATTTCATTTTATATCTGAGAGGGATTAAAGAAAGCAAACTTTCGCTTTGGTTGCTGTATACTGACTGAAATTGGCTAAGCTTTCGTGACTCTATGGAGTGACGTAACTAAGCGTCTCTCATCTGACAAAGGTTATTTATCTCTATCAAAGGGAGATAATCCCATTCTTTATCCTTACACTCGCATTTATATTTATAATGTGTCAAGAGAACTTCGGTAGATCTTTCTTCTAAAGAAAACATGTATAGTGTGCGATAGGTAAATTATTTTATATATTTTTTTTTAATTTCACGTTGTTGGTTTATGATTTTGTCGACTACACAATACAGTAGAGTTAGTTGGGCAACATTTGAGAGAAAAAGTATACAATGAAGCAATTCAACCCGCCAGAAATTTTAAAACTTCATGCTGTTCTGCTTGACATTCACACTGGAAGCTTCAATCTGAAAACAGTGCAAAGGAATCGGAAAGGGCTAGATGAGTCTAATGATGTTTACGAAGATACTGCAGCTCGAAATACTCTGATCGTTTTGATAAAAAAAGAACTCCCCAATTTGTTGGTTCAAAGATGGATGGTCCTCTATAAAACCCACAGGCTTCATTTGCGGGGGAGATATTATGAAAGTAAACAAATTATTCAACATAATCCCACTCGGTAAAATAAACTAATGAGAACAATATTTCGTTAATTCTGGTAAATCCACGTTCCTGTTCAGTGGGATTATTGTTTTAAAATTTTCATTTCTTCAGATCTTTGAAAAATATCTGTATACTCTTGAAATTTGTAAAAGCAAAAAGAAAACATTTTCCTAATTCATTTCAATCAGAAACTCAATATTTTTAAAACAAAATTCTGTTGTCGGATTTCAGTTTATCATGTCTTACAGGTAAACAGGCTTTTTTTTTTTATATCTACAAAATCGTTGTGGTAGGATCCACCTAATTTGCATAGTGGAGTACCGACCATATAAATATGGGTTGGTACCGGGAAGAGAGGGAGGAATCAAGAGATTCAACCAGAGACTCTGCCCGACTGCGACTCAGTCAACACATTCTCCAGGAACGGTCTTACCAGGAATATACAAAAGACTATATGTAAATATTATGTACACTTTCTTGTTTCAATACATTTTGTTCTAAGTACATTTTGTGTTGCATTATTATTCCATGCATTAGTCAAGTTTCAACAAAAATGTTAGTTTTTTTTTTATAAATAACTTAATTAAAAAAAAAACTATTTGGACAACAGCTGAAGTTAAACGAATGAATGTCCAAATGAGAAAGCTTCTCACTTAAATATCATGTATCATTCTAAGCCTGGTGTTGATAGCGTGTACGTGCCCAGATCCATAAGAGGCAGAGGATTAGTTCAGTCTTTAAAAAAACATAACAATCGATCATCAACGATTGGATGGTGATCTGTGTCAAAGAACATGAAAGATTATTCAGTAATAAAGAAAGTTGACAAATATTCGAATGAGAATTTCAAGTAAATGTAGAAATGCAAATAAAAAATAATACATCTACTGCAAAGGCAAAAAAAAACTAAAGAGGAAAGCAAAAGCAAATGCATTGTACTAAATGCAAAAAAAAAGATAGCAAGAATATTGTACCTACCAGTGGTCACCTTTTGCAGGGTTAAATGCTACAACTGAAGGATTTTACTGTTGTTGCTTGCTAACTAGAAATTACCACGCGACAATACTGAAAAATTGTGTAAACCCGAAATGCAGATTCTGTGATAAATATCCAGAAACAATTGACCATCTCGTATAAGGTGACACAGTGTTAGTCACCCACTGAATATAAAACTCGGCATGGTAGCGTGGGCCAATAACTGCACAGGAAAATATGCGACCTTTATGGAACGGAAACTGCAAGAAACTGGTATGAATATCACTCCGACCCCATTACAGAGATTTTAACATTTTATGGGACTTTACAATACACACAAACAGAACAATGAAAGCTAATCACACAGACATCGTGTTCAAAAACGACATAAACAGAAGTTGTTTTCTTATTGGCATTGCAGCCCCGGCAGATTGTAACGTATCTTCGAACATCCTCAAAAACTTTCAAAATACAGGAATCTTGAAGTGGTAATCTAAAGATTTTGCACATGAGAACTCCAGTTGTAGTTGAAGCCCTCGGATTGATTGGAAAAAGTTCTGGCAGACACATGGAAGGGATTCCTGGTAGCCTATGTTTTAATGAAATATAACAAATTGTAATTACAAGCACAACTCACACATCCCGAGGATCTTTATCGATGGAAGAGATGTGTAATCTAAGGGTTTTTGATTTTTTTTTCACGCTTTCAATGATAATTAGAAAATATGAATCTATTTCTGAACTTAGTTTTCTGGTTGAAACGTAGTGGGGGAATTTGTGTATAAGAGAAATCAAATGTAATAATAATAATAATAATAATAATAATAATAATAATAATAATAATAATAATAAGTGTCTCGAACAATAGGGTTGACATAAAAAGCGACAATAACGCGACGGAATAAAATTACAGCGACAAAACTATAGCAATAAAGAGTGTTGAGCCATACTGCGGAAAAAAGAAGCAGCTATAATACAATAGAACAACACTCGTATTAAAACAATACTATTACACAGATCTATATTGTCTAAAAATGTTCGGATAAACAATAATGCGATTGATTATATCTAATAATATAATATTAGTAATAATGTCGATTGTATGGACCCAGAATATTGGGACAATAATACGGTGCAACAAAACTTATAATAAGATAAATGATGAAGAGTATATTGACCGAAAGATTTGCAATAAAATGCAATACTAATTAAGAGGAGAAACGTTAGGCCCAAATAAGTAATATTAAGGAGCTCAGCTCCATAAAATGTGGCAAAACTCGGCAAAGTAAAACAAATATGGGCTGAAATTATTAAAAAAGAAAGAACAGTGAAATTCCCTCATAATATCGATAAAACAAAATAAAGAAAATACTTTTGTAAGGAAAATATCTTATAGAAATCTAATCATGGTCAGCTCTGGTTTGTTAAATTTAAAATTCAAAATGTAAAAGTCCCCGCCAGTGATATACGATGTAGATTCCCAGGGTGAATACGTTCGAAGAAATTGGCGAAATATGTAAATGTTGATTCGTCGTTTTAACGAAAACAAAGGTGAATAAGTGATAATTGTTCGTAGTTGAAAATTGATCATATATCCTCATTATACAGGTGTTTGCTCGACATGAGTCTCATTTTAAATTCCTTTTCGTTATTATATTTTCTTTCACCGTTCATATATATATATATATATATATCAATGCACTGCAGGTGTTGTTTTTTCTTTTTTTTAGTATTATTCTCTCCGGTATTAGCGTTCGTCCAACTTTTTTCAAGAATAACAATTGGTTATTTTCTGTTCCAAATTCCATATAACAAGCCGCTGTGGGTGTTGATTAAAAATATAAAAAAAACATCGATTTCTTATAGATGACTTCCACGTCTCGTGCCTGCTTTTTTGAATTTAGTTTAAAAAATGAAAATAATAAACATAAAATACTCATGAAGCAGAATTTGCTCATAGATATATTTCCAAATAAAAGTATCAGTAGACTATAGTTTTGTACAACACGCGTTCGCGCACACACACACACACACACACTATATATATATATATATATATATATATATATATATATATATATATATACAGGGATAGATAGATAGATAGATAGATAGATAGATAGATAGAGAGATAGATAGATTAGGAGAAAGAAGTAGAACAAAGTGGAAAAAGTTTTCGCGCGACATTTTGTCCTTTAGGACTTCTGATTAAATTTATGTTTAATGTCCGATAAAGTCCTAAAGACGAAGCGCGTCACACTTTGTCATACATCTTTCCAATAAAATAGTTCTTGATATATATATATATATATATATATATATATATATATATATATATATATATTTGATACCGTTATTCCATATATCTATATATGATGTGACTGACGATTGTGTTTAACATCAAAGAGACTGTCGCCTCTGTGTCTTGAATGCAATGTCCACTTTTATATTTACATACGTTCTATCCTAGATATTGGACGCTTTAACTCATAGATAGATATTAAAATTATGATTTTAAATATATATATATATATTTATATATATATATATATATATATATATATATATATATATATATATATATATATATATGGGATAACGATATATAATTTTTAGAATGAAACAAAATTGAAAATTCTGAGAATTTAACCTTTTTCAAGCTAGCAGAAATCATTCCAAAAAGTGCTCAATTTATAACTCATATAATATGCAACAAAATAAGAAAGGTTCAAGTGCCATAATTGGGCCGCATGTCTGAAAAAACCTTTAAGAAACATTTGGTGAGTGTATACTTATGTATTTATTTTTATAAAGGGCCGTGGAGATGTTCCCTGTCTCGTCACTTTTTGTGTGTATATAAATATGTCTGGGTGCTTTTGTATTATAATCTGAGTGTGTTTGGCTTGTTTTACGCGTGAGGTTAGGACCCCATTCACACACTTGGGATTAAAATGTATACATACTGTCAGAGGACCGGATGACATATCAACGTCTATTCTAACGTAATTTCAATGAAGAAATAAATTGAATAACATATGTATTTCTTCTTTTCTCCTCAGTAATGTTATAATTTTAAGCTTCATAGTGATTAAATTTGGATTTTAAAATTGGTAATTTTTACTTTAATTTTTATATCAAATTTTATCATATAATTTAATAATTATTGGTTAGAATAAATTATTTTTTTAATATTACCCCTATTTTAAAGATCTGAATAGCTATTATAACATGACTTCGTTGTCAAGCTTTTTGAATTTTCCTATACTTGTATTTTGATTGGTCATTCTAGCTTTGGTAACAACGTTTTCCCCTTGCGAAGGATCGTTAATTAATTTGAAACTTTTAAAACGATTTATTTTACATTCAACATCATCACTTGATAAGACACCGAGGTGTTGAAACAAAAATGGCTATTTTTGTAGTGATTTAATAACATATTTAAATATTGAAGTCAACACATCAACATGCTAAATGCTGATGATTGCGTTTACCATGAAACAGTCTATATATATATATATATATATATATATATATATATATATATATATATATATAGACGGAGGGAACGTGGATGGTGAAGGTTAGACTTGGTGGAACCAAAGAATGTATTTCTTTCGAGCACTTTCCATGGTAGTAGCGATATAGCAGTGAGAAACTCGGTACATCCCACCTTTGTGAGAGAGGTTGGAAACTGGAAATTTATTCTTCTCCAACAAGGGCCCAGGGACGCTTTTGAAATCTATCAAGGCTAGAAAATGAGGATCCAGCAGCTCCCGCCCAAATATGTCTACAGTACTCTATAAGTCAACACTCAGAATGACAGTTTCATGCTAAACTCAATCATCAGGCCTGATAATTGTGTTTAGCATGAAAGTCTGACGCCTCTGAGTGTTGACGCAAATTTTCATTTATCTATCTATCTATCTATCTATCTATGTGTGTGTGTGTGTGTGTGTGTGTGTGTGTATGTATGTATGTATGTGTGTATGTATGTATTAAGTGTAGTACATTCAAACAAGTGGTGATGTTTAAATTCTGAGGTCTACTTTAATTAATTTATTTTTAAGGATACGCATATAAAAGCTCTGTTTATTTTTATCTAACTACATATACCGGAATACTAGAGAAATCTTGTCAGAAAATTACGCGTCCTCCGGCAGGATTCGAAACTGCATCATCTATGATGAACCATCAGTGGATCTGGCGTGCCTAATTGCTCGGCCACGAAGGACTTCCGGAATGAGTATCAAGAAAAAAATTACATTTAAACAAAATAAATCAAGAGTAATAATATAGTGTGTGTGTGTGTGTGTGTGTGTGTGTGTGTGTGTGTGTGTGTGTGTGTGTGTGTGTGTGTGTGTGTTGGTACCTACATAAAATATTTTATGCTGGTACCAATACACATGTGCACGAACTAGAGAAGCTGGGAGATTTTAGAGTTTTTTAGATTTTTTTTTTTTTTGCCTCGATCGCAAGACATCTACAGTACATTTGCACACTGGTTCTTACAGCATTTCACCATTCCTGGCAGATCTTCTACTACTGTGTGAAACTTACTAGTAGAAGTGATGGAAATAAAATAATCACTTATGTTAATTCAGATCAATTAAACTTAAAATTAATCCGTAAATCTTCCTAAAATAAAATTTCGCCAAAGTATATTTTTTTTTGACAGATTTTTATAATGAGAATTATGTTGTGTGGACAGATGTATCAATATAGACGATTTTAGCGATTATAATGATTAAAAATGATAATTTCAATCAACTGAAATTCAGTTAGACATACAGAAAAAATATTTACTGTAAAGGAAATCTATTTATTTTAATGTATTACATTAAAATTCAATGTAAGATAACAGCTTCAAGAATTATTTGTAAGTTTAAAACGCATTTTCAAACTTAGGTGTCACTTATTGGGGGTACTCTCTCTCTCCCTCTCTCTCAATATATATATATATATATATATATATATATATATATGCGTGTATCTATGTATGCATGTAATCATAGTAAGACCTAGTGGCTAGTGACAAAATAACTGAAAATTTAATATGATTAATCCGAAACCCCTGAATGATTGCAGAGAGAACAATGAATAATTACAAAAAGATTCGTTTAGTAAACTCTAGAGTGGAAGTTCTGTATATCTCAGTCAGCTAAATGACAAATTTCATTTGCATTAATCTTATGTCCCCAACACGCATAGGCGAAAGTCTGCTTCATGCTTAAACACAATCGTCAGGCCTTAATGATTGGGTTTAAGCATGTAACATGACTGTCACATCTGGGAGTTGAAATCAATGTGTACTTTTATATTTACACATGTTCTATCTCTAACATATAGTACTTTAATACGTAAATATAAGTTAAAACTATATTTCATCATATATATATATATATATATATATATATATATATATTGGTAGCATGTTTTCATTAAGACATGTCTCATTAAATAATTTAGACAAGTTTTGTCTACTTATTTTAATAGGATCCTCTCGTAATTACAGACAAGTTTCTGAGTATCCTTATTAAAGGATGAAAATATGTTTCCATGTTGATGCATAATTCATTTTATTCCAAGTACTTTTGACATTTGCACAGTGTTGTCACCAGTTCCTAGTCTTTTCTCAGACAAAGAATATTTGTGTTCATCATTTTTCTCAGACAAAATTGTTGTGTTAATCTGAAAATAAAGTTTTTACGTGCAAAATGAAAAACACTAACTTTTTGTATTGTACCATTTTTAAATTTCGCCGAAGTTATTAAGCATCAGAAAACACATGATCTTCTCTCTGACAAACAATATTTGGCAAGCCGACCTCCTCCATAAGCTTCAGGGATATGGTATTACAAGACAATTATTTGATTTAATACAATCATTCCTGTCAAACCGTGAAAGCAAGGTCATCCTGAACAAGTTCATTTCCAGTTTCTTTCATACGGACACTGGTGTTCCACAATGCTCTATCCTGGGTCCTACACTGTTTCTGTTTTTCATCAACGATCTTCCTAATGTCATCAGTTCTACGCAGACGACACTACGATTTACTCATGTCTCTGTTGTAAATCCGGCATCTCTGAAAAAGCTAATCTGGGCGTTTTTTTCTCGAAAATGAACTCCAATCCACGACTGCCTAGGGTAGGATATGGCTTGTAAACTTTAATGCCTCCAAAACGAAATTGCTCTCATTTACCCACCATAAAGAACACTCCGTGTCTCCTATCAGAATGGCTGATGCCCAACTCCACGAGAGCGTCTCTGTGCGCCTGCTTGGTCTCACACTGGTCACTGACCTGAGATGAACAACTACATTGAATCTATAGCTTCATCTACCGCAAGGAGAGTTGGTTCTTTGTGTCGTGCTAGAAGGTCTTTTTCTCGTCTGAGTCCATCCTTCAAATCTACAAATCTACCATCGTCCTTACATTGAATGCTCTTGCCATATATGATCTGGTGCTCCGCTGTTCATCTCGAGACCGCTATGCAATGTGATAAGTCCCGATCTGGAACCGCATCTACAATCACTTTCTCACAGGCGTGATAAGGCTTCCGTCTGTCTTTTCTACAAATATTTTCATGGCAACTGCTCTGACGAGGTACTTTGACTGGTTCCCAAACTGCATGAATTTAAGCGTGCTACTAGGTTGGCATCTCGGTCCCACTCTTTCACTGTAGAAACAGTTAAATGTAGCCATTTCTTCTACTCCAAGAGCTTCTTATCTCGCACTTTCTGTTAGTGGAACTCCCTTCCTATTCTGATAACTATAATCTTCAAATATTCGGAAGTAATGTCAATCGATATCTTCTGATGCCTTGATCTTGATCCCTGGCCTTCTCTATATCCTTTTCTCAAACACCCCTCTTTCCTCTTGCTCATTCTCTGTAACCCCTTCCGTGCTAGTGGCACACACGCCTTGCTTGGGGTGATATGCTTAAAAAAAATATTGTTTCTCAGAGAGAAGATCATGGAATATAAATCGCCTTGATTAAAGCCTCGAAGACTTTGCCGAAGAGCGGTAGGAGGCTGATAGGACGGTAGTTAGGTGAGTCAGAAGGGTCTCCAGGGACAACAGATGAGGACATCCAACTGGCTAGAAAGTAAGAATCAGTGAAGGAATAGTTATATAGTTTGGAGAAGACTGGAGCAAGCTCGGAAGCACATTTCTTTAGGACTACGGCTAGTATCTCATCACCGCTATTTGCCTAATGAGCGTCCAATTTGGAGATGATGTCCAAAATCATCGACGGTGTTAAGCTCTTCTCACTGAATGGAGCCTCAATTCTAGGAGGAATATCAGTGGTGGGTACTTCGGATGAGTCGTATGTTGAATTGTGTGAGAATTTCCGGGCAAAGCATTCAGTCTTATCAGCTGAAGGAGTTAGGACCTCAAAATGTTTCATTCTATCAGAAAAGAGTAAATTTGTTTAATTAAGGACATGCTTGCACTCATTGTGGGCAGAGACAAAGAGAAGTCTGTTGCAATCAGATATGTCGCTTCGGTACAGGCATAAGAATTGATTCCTATGGGCTATAGCAGCTGTGCAAGCAACTGAGAACCAAGGAGATGAGCGCGATTTAAAAATGATAAACACAACATTTTTGTCTAAAAGAAAAACAAGACCCTGATGAAAACATTGTGCTCATGTCGAAAGTAATCGGAATAAAATGAATATGCAACAACATGGTAATTTTTTCTTGCTTTAATGAGGATACTATGAAACTTATCCGTAATTACGAGGATCATATCAAAAATAAGTAGACACATGTAGTAAAATTTATTTAATGAGACACGTCTTATTGGTTATTTTAAAATGTATGCTTAAAAGTATATTTACAAAATATATTTAATATTTATTTTTATTTGTTTATTTTAAAAAGTGTTGACATATCTCGCGGCATTACAGCAGATGACATCCTACAATTAACAAATTCTATGGATCGCAGACTTCTTCAAGTAATTTCAAAACTGGGAATGCACATTAAAAAGTTTACGTGTTATTTTAAAAAGTATACTTTTTAAAATAAGCAATAAGAGATATCTCGTGCCTGATGAATTGTGTAACCAACGAAACTTTAGTAGCACACGAAACGTAGGTGTATCCGTATTTATCAACATATATTTCTTAGCTCTGTCTAATCATATTCAGCACTATTATGTCTACACCTCTTGACTAAATTTGGTAATTATTTATTTGTTTACCAGTGTTTGCACGCCATCACACGCATATACGGCTGCTAATATCTAGTTATCTCATTTACCTAACCCTATATACATATATATATATATATATATATATATATATATATATATATATATATATATATATATATATATATATATATATATATGGTGTATTAGGACAAAGTGGATAAAATTCTATATAAAGCGTTTCGACCTCTTGGACGACATCAGTAGACTAAAAAATGGTATTATTGGTGGAATTATATGTGCAGATAGAGTAGGGTTATGCTTAATGAACTATTTATACCCTACTACCTCTCTCTCAGAGAGGAATCTTTGCTACGCTACCGCTATTTCCGAAGTTAAGAAGTGTCGAACCCGCTCAGTACTTAGATGGGGGAGTGCAGTATTCAAATTTATACCACTCGACATATCTTTGTTTTTTTAATCATTTCAGCTCAAGTAAAACGACAATGCCCCGAAATGGTGGGTGAAAAAAATGAAAAACATTTGGAGAACTAACCAGAAACCCAATCTTAAAAAAAGAAACAAGAAATAAACTTTTACTCATTGTCAAAAGACGATGAAAAAGTGAGAATCGAGCGATAGCCAAACATATCTCTTTCGGTTATAAATAATCGACGATAGTTTGATAAGCGGTGAAATAAGCAAATCAGTCAATAAATCAAAAGTTGGTGTTAAACCTATTTATATTCATCTATCCACGTGAGTAAGAAAAGAGACTTTGCAGATAAAGATGAGAAAGGTATTGGGTTTCCCTTAAAAGCAGCAACAAGTCTTCGATTATCTGAATTCTTTGCCATAAATGCAGATATCGCTAATGTTGTAACTCTCGTATCCACCACTCTTCAACAAGGAAGTTACATTCAGTAGCTGATTGCAATTTGCTTATCAAAAATTTGATTTATGCAAATGAAATGAAAACAAAATACGTGTCTTTGAGAGAAACAGAAAGAGAGATCTATTGTATTCATAAGTTACAGTCTAAATCGAATTTATGACCTTTTCTATCTGAGATATCATGAAATTTACAAGCTTGTATATCTGAGTTCATGAATGAACATCTTGCAAATAGAAGAACGATATTAGAATTTAAAACTCATCCAAGGTACAATCAAAAACGAATACGCAGGTCAAAAATGAAAACAAAGTAAAAAATTCCAAAACTTTTGGTCAACATAGCTTTAATATACTTAGGCTTCTTCTATTTTTAAAAAATACTTTCACCCAAAAGAAGGCAATAAAGCCACTAAAAATAATAAAAAATGTCCCAACTTCCAACACTTTAGGTCAAATTAGGAAATGGGACCTAACTGCCAATCTAGTACTTCGCTTAAATTCATAAAGTTGAGGCGGAGAGTACATCAAAACAATTTATATGATATTTATTTAGAGAAAATTTATGGGGAAGCTATGTTACACCGGTGGTGAAAGTGACTTCAGCCGAGGTCAACTAGTGCAGATTATTCTTTGGATTTTATCGGGACTCATCGAAATGATAAATATATACTATATCATTTTTAGGTACGTTATCAAAAAACAATCATTGCTCAATGCGGATAAATAAACGAGAAATAGGAAATGAAACGAAGGTGTAGCTGCAATAAAAGAAACGGGGGGGGTTAATACGCCGACCTATATCTGATAGCTTGAGTTTTATGCCGAAACATCGATGACCAGATTATGATAATCATAATCGTCTGATGATAAAGGCTCTGTCGTGAAAGTGAAAGTGAAAGTTACGATAATACGTCGGTGTATTCGAACGAATTTCTGATCATTATTTTATAAATACATGCATGTATAAACACACACACACACACACACACACACACACACACACACACACATATATATATATATATATATATATATATATATATATATATATATAGCACACATAAACTCGCACAAACATGTATCCGTTTACGAGGATGTCGAGGCAAAATATTTACCACACGTGTATACGTTTGTCTGAGACGGTGCACTAATTTTTGCGACTTATGCGTAGTTGGCGCCAAACTTATGTCTATGAATTATTAACTCATGCCGGTCCTTCGTTGTCTCGCTGACTATTCCGCTGGCGTTGGAATGGGAACTAATCAAAGATACTGAAAAATTCCTTGCACGATTATTAGAAAGAGCTAAAAATGACAATACTGAAATAAACAAGTGAGCTTTGAACAAGGTACAGCTATAACGTTTAGTTTACCCATATTTTTCTTCGATTTAGCTATGACACAATATAACAAGTGCAATATGCCAGGTGTCGATTGATTAAGAGAGACTCTATACTTACAAATATAATATACATCCATACATATATATATGTATGTATGTATGTGTGTGTGTGTGTGTGTGTGTGTGTGTGTGTGTGTTTGTGCGTTTGAGTGTGTATTATTTCATCTGTGTGAGTTGAGAGAGGGGTATGTTGATATATTAATATCAATTTATGGCTAATTGTATACTAAAATATTTTACACACACATATATACGCAAATATGTATATGAGTATTACCAACAACATATATATACGATGCATATATATATATATATATATATATATATATATATATATATATATATATATATATATATGTATATAAGAATGAAAAAAGACAAGAAGGAAAACTATTATATTAAACATAAAATATACATATACGACTCAATGTGTGCATATATATATATATATATATATATATATATATATATATGTGTGTGTGTGTGGGAAGTGTTTGTATAATTTTAAACATAGGTATAATTTATATCAAATTATGTCTATATATATATATATATATATATATATATATAGATATATATATATATATAGATAGATGATGATAGATAGTGTGTGTGTGTGTGTGTGTGTGTGTATGTGTGTAGGGGATTGTAGAGAGAAAGTTTTATAGGTATATATTTATATCAAATTATGTCTAAATTATATATACGCACACATCTACACACACGCACAGAGACAGATAGATAGATAGATAGATAGATAGATAGATAGATAGATAGATCTACGAGGTTAAATATAAATTATCCGCGATTCTGCGATGACATATGTGTATATAATAAAAGAAAACATACATATATGCGCATATACTTGCCCGTGCATATATATTCCTTTCTCAGGTGCTATAAAAATAGTTCTCACTATTATATAACAGAGCTAATAAGTGTATACGGCGTTTGATATTAAGTATAATCATTTTATATATATATATATATATATATATATATATATATATATATATATATATATATTCTCCCCAGGCAAGTCAATAAAGGGTGTAAAACGCAAGAGGTTACCGAGTGTGAAACAATATAAGAGATGACAAAAGAATTACTCTGTAGAGACGCCAATGACAGAAGAAGAATTTAGGAGGCAGAAGATAACGATTGTCATTGCATTTAATATTTTGAAGATCAAAGTTATTTGGAAAGCAAGAAGCCGGAAGACAACTTCACAAGCGAGAAATCCGTGACAAGATACTGTTAGCATAGAACATATGGTTATAGCTAACAGTTTCAACGCCTAGCTATCAATCTATTACTGCGTACCGTATCGATGGACCAGAGACAGTTCATTAGAACAGTCCCCATGAAAATATTTTGAGAAAAAGTTTAAGGAATCTATGTTACGGTGGTGAGAAAGCGAAGGATCCTCATATATATGCCTATACATATATATAAATTTTCAACTTAAGACGATTAACTTCGTACTGTGATGAAGTTTTTATTCAATTTCTTTTATTCGTGTTAGTGTCTTCTTTTCTGGACAGAAAGGGTCTCAAAACTGACTGAAGGATCTAAATATCCAAGCATATTCGGCTATTCTGTTGGCATTATCAAGGAATTTTTTGGTTACTTATAACTGAAGACGTAAATTTTTTTTATATATGTATATCTAGAGGGATGGGAATGTTTATTTTCCAATTTCATTCAGATCGTTGTGCCAGTGTTCACAGTTGACATAATTGATTGTTGGAATTTTCTTATTATTATTAATGATTCCGTTATTTTTAGCCTTTTTTGTTTACATGCGAATGATGACCTTATAGTCATAGTGTCTACGAGCATGTTGCGAACGGAGTTTGCTACCCAAATATATAACTATATACACACACACATACACACACGCATATATATATATATATATATATATATATATATATATATATATATATATATATAAAAAAAGAAGAGAAGAGATGTGCTGCTAACGTTTTTTGGTTGTAATGTGGATTTATTTAGAAAAAATATTATACTATATATATATATATATATATATATATATATTATGTTTAACGTTGTTATTTTTATATATATATGTGTGTGTGTGTTTTTGTCTCTGTGTTTCTCTCGCTATATATATATATGTATGAAAGTTTTTCTGATTTAACCAGTAGAGAGACAATATTTATGAATAAAAATGACAATAGGAAAACTGGTAATTGCTGACGCGTTGTCATTTTTATTCATAAATATATATGTATATGAGCGTGTGTATTTCTCTCTCTATATATATATATATACGTATGTGTGTGTTTTCTGGCATGTTCTCTTATACATACATACACACATATATATATATATATATATATATATATATATATATATATATATATATATATATATATATGTGTGTGTGTGTGTGTGTGTGTGTGTGTGTGTATGTATGTATGTGCGTGTATTTTTAGTCTCTGTCCCTCTCTCTCTCTATATATATATATATATGTGTGCGTTGTGTGTGTGTTTTACCCCTTCTCTCTATAAATATATGTTTTTGTGAGTGTGAGTATTCTCTCTCTCCCTATATACACACACACACACACATATATTAGGGTAGGTCGATTTTTGTCTTTTTTTAAAATATCAAAAAGAATAATGTACGGAAAGTTGTGTATAGACCAGTTAAGTACTGATACAAAAATATTAGATTTGTCACTTCAACGGTTTTTTGAGCATTTGGCATCAAAGATCGTAGACAAAAAAGCACTGAAAAATCCACGATTTTGCAAGATTTAGACTAAATATTGATAAAAAAACAAACAATTTCACTATTTAAATCAGGGAATGTTGTTATTTTGTTTTAGCAACATGAAATAAAATGTAGAAATTATAAATAAACTTCAAATTGAAAATTTGCCCCTCCCCTATCACTGATGATTTTGAAATGCTGTTTTTACTTCATGAATTAAGCAGTATTAGTTGAATACATTAAAAAATTTGATTTTTTTCTAGTTTGAATGAAAATAAAACAAACAAACAAATATGAAAAAATAAAGAATAGTTTAATAGGGCTTAATATATAGAGTCAAATAGCTCCATATAAGAACCTTCAGATGAAATTGATGGTCTCAATTTCTGACACAAAACCTTTGATATTATGTGCTGGTGCCTTGCTTCAAAGCCATACACAGATTGGGAAACTTCTGTTGTTAACTTGACTGCCCGTTTCATGCCTTGAGAATGGGATGGCAAATCTGGCAAGTCAAGCTTCAAACCATTTAATAATTATTCCCAAAGTTCATTTTCAGAAAATGTTGAGTGGTGGTTCACAAATTCCACTTAATGACAGATGTATTAACTGTGTCCAGTGCATAGCTTTAAAATTGATAGTTGTGATTCTTTTTAATTTTTTCTTGGTTTGTTCCCCACCCTTGAAAGAATATAAAAATTAATTTGATTTATTTTTAAAAAAATTGCACTCTGTACTGCTTTAATATTTATGTTGAAATTAGATAAAATCCTTAAAATGATTCCATAAATCGGTATAACTAATTTAGTCAATTTTATATGAATAAATATTTACTAACCTAATGGCCAAAATCCTTTTTATAGCTTCTTCCCTCACTTCCCGTTCATCAGATTTGACCATTGAATATAAGATATTTTCAGGCAGTAAGGCGAAAGCATTGTATTGTATATTTTTCAATGTGATCTGTTGGATTTCATATGGTTGCTTCCTAATCCTTTGGATCATATTGAAAATATACATTTGCTGATTGTGGAATTTGTTATTTCTTTTATTTTTGAACTGGCAAATGGTATACACATTCACAATAAAATTTATTAAACTGTGGAGTTTGGTTGAAATATTTCGTGGGTATGCACCATGAGTTTTGGTGTAATTTATGGTAATCATTTGCACGTAATCTTCCAAGTGGACCATTGAATGTGGCAGGGCTATTTTTTGGTACCATCTACATGTTTAAAAATAGATCTAAATGGAAGTTTATTTTGGTGCAAGGAGCAACCAATAGTATGAAGATTTCTGTTAAGTTTTCTTTCTAGAGGTGCATAAAATCCACCTTCACAGCCTGAATTGGCATTAGTGTTTGTCAACAAGGATAGCCTTGATAGTGCTCATACTATTGAATTCATGCAAAACATCACTTTTTTCACTTTAACCTTTGCTCTATCAATTTTATATTTATCTATATAAATATATTTTTATATTAATATTGGGGGATAAGAAAGCCCATAGCCCTCAAATCCAAGAGCAATGCATTGGCAAGGCTGGCTCTAAGATTGGAAGATACATCACCCCTGATCAACTCAACAGCATACCGTGGAATTTTGATAAGGCTAGCCGCTATATAGCCTTATCAAAATTTCACGGTATGCTAAGCCCTTTGGGATGCTTTTTTCCTGCCATTTTTATTAAAATATCTGACAAAGAAAATATATGTATTATCAGAAATTATACAAAAATATTTTTCAAAATAAATTGGAAAATAAAGCTTGAAATGCATTATTAAATTAAAAAAGTAATGTTTATATAAAAGTAGAGTTAGTTCCGGGATTAGCTTGTAAACAGGCTTTTTAATAAAACATTAATTTTCAAAATATAAACAAATTACAATAATTATAAAAGTTGTATTTTTTTAAATCGTTAAGTATATTTTGATGAAAATAAAATAGATATTTGCGCTAGTTAAAAGCATAAACAAAAAATAAAACGAACATACAAGAGGAGGTAATTACTACCGGTGAATACCGAAAAAATATCCAGTAAAAAACGACGCCGTTCATGAGTAGTTATTTGTATTTTAAAACCAAATATTTTAGTGTGTTTTATTTTTTTATTTGTAGTAATTTCATTTAATTTAATAAGAGAATAGGTAATAAACTCAAAAATATCCATTATTAAGCGTTATTTTCTTTTTTTTCTTTTCGTTAAGACTCGGTTTTAATTTAACATACACATGTCTCCGGTGACACCGTTATGATGAAAAAATTCGCAATTTATTTTGTCTTTAAGTTCGATTGCTCAAATAAATACGAAGTTTTGAAGAAAAATATTTTTTGTGGTAATTTTTGACGTTATTTTGCAACTTTCCTCGAGTTATTCTTTTTATAGTTCCAAAATCGACCTACCTAATATATATATATATATATATATATATATATATATATATATATATATATATATATATATATATATATATATATATATATATATGGGCCGCGTATATAGCTTAAATATGGCGGACAATGAATATATGTTTCTAATTGATTATATTTGTATCTGCATAGGTTTTCTTTATTTTTGTACTCAGTGTCTGGAAAGAATGTCCATTATGTTGTTATTCACGAGCGCTTTCCGCTTATATGTTGGCTAATTCCACCAACGTTAGCACAAAAAATAGTTCTAACCTGGAATGTAAGTGAAGTATTAGTCAAAAGCGCTTGTGAAAATCAAAAAATGATAAAAGTTACTCCAAACATTCAGTACCCAAAATAATAATTTGCATAGACTTAAGAAAATGAAATAAGAAATCAAGCATGCAGTACCTTATATTGAAAAGCGGTCACCAATCTACCTTCTAAGCTGTCTCGACATTGCTTAATATCTGTGATCGTACGAGATATGGCCGTAAACCGGATTAAAGAGGGATCGGGATCGATATATATATATATATATATATATATATATATATATATATATATATATATATATATATATATATATATATATTCGTTATAGACGACTTACAACGTACTGCAATTAAGCTTTTTTACACACTTTATGTACAGAAAAAATAAAAGCTTAATCGCAGTACCTTGGCAATCGTCTTTAACTACCTTGAAAGATTCGCAAAATATGTACATAAATGATTAAAAAATCACTAAACTTAATAATAGCAAAGTTTTATCGTCAGATTATAAACACATTATTATTAAGAGGAATGACCAATTTTTATCTAAAAATCTTGTTTTCCTGGCAACCAAGAAGGACCATAAATTAATAATGTAAAATTTGAGAGTCTTTTCGCTTTGAAAAACACATTGATTTCTAAATTCTTGGAAAATCAGAATTGGTCGGATTTTAATGAAACTTTCAGACCTTATTCCCTAATGAATGAAATTATTTGTGAAAAGTTTCATTTGATAAAAGATTTTTCTTTTACATCTTCTACACTCACTTATTTTATTTTGTTAAGTTTTCGAGAAATCCGTTTTTATATCATTTGATATTGTATCACGTCCTCCGATTATGTAAATGATTAACTTTGATCTAACAAGACTAGAGAAAATCGGTTCTGAGTTGTAAAACAAAAGATGCAATAAAACTAAGACATTATTTAATTAGAATTTTTTTTATTTGCTTTTATGAATAATATATATTATGAACCTTATTTTATGAAGTTAAAAATTGCTTTCGTTTAAAAAAAAATAATTAGAATAATTTATAAACTTTTAAATCTTTTAGAATTGTGTATTAATTTGTATCGTTCAAATCATATTGTTATTAAATAAAATTTATCTTTACTTTTAAATGATAAACCAAAAGTGTGTTGGTCTCTAGATCATCCACAGTAAATTTACGGTCAGTTTCCTAGAAACATGCACCATACTTGGTAGATCTATTATCACAATATGATATATTTAATTACAAAAGTTAATGAAACATGAATAATATAGAAAGAAACCAAATGAAATCGTCTTGGCTCTAAACCTAAACACATCTTTTAAAAGAAATTAAATTTTACGTTTCCGCGTTACGTTAGTGCACATGTGTAATCCCATCAAAGAAAAAAGTTAGTCAGATCACGTCCTAGGTGGTGAATCATATCGTAAAAAATGGCTTCTAATTTATCATTAACTTATCAAATATGTATAGTTATTATTCATTAAATTCTTTCTGACATTTTTCCTAGCTCACTTCCTTCCTCTTTCTATCATTCTTTTCTTTATCTCAACTTGGTTCAACTCGTGGTCGACATCTCTTTATTTTTTCTTTCTTTCTTTCTTTCTTTCTTTCTTTCTTTCTATTCAGTTCGAATTCCAGTCTTTTTCTCTTTTCTTTATTAATTTCATGCATTCTTTCATTCTTTCTTTCTTTCTTTCTATTCGGTCCCACTTGTGGTTGCTATGCATTTCTTTCTTTCTTTCTTACAATTTAAAAAAAAAATTGAATCTTTTTGTGCGTGAATAAATGTGCCGACTTTAGTAAATACGGACGTACATACACGACATTATCAGAAAATAAGAGCGGAAACTATATGTTATATGCCGTACATATGAACCCTAATAGATATGTCCCAATCCTTATAAATACTTTGGACACTATTGTAAGTGGGGGTTATATGCTGTCTAAGTAGTCCACCACTTGTAGTGGTTTATCTACTTCACGCCGCTGGCGAGTATTATATTTTGTTGATGTTATAAAGATTACAATTCCATTTCCAACCTCCGTTTTGGTTATTCATTATACAGTAACCATTCCAAGGTTATAACATGTTTGAGCTGTGTGATTAATAATCATTCACTACTGGATTAAGTGCATTGACAAGGAATTAGATTATGTTGAAAAAGAAATATTTTTTGTAAAATTAATTCATTTTCATCGTTAGGTTATGGATTTATTGATGTACTTAATATTGTTTTGTTATATATCGTGCTTATGAACATTAATGGGTGGGCCTCAATCATCATAAATAAATTCGACACTATTGTAAGTGGAGGTAATATGGTGTCTATGTAGTCCACCACTAGCAGTGGTTTACCTACTTCACGCCGCTGGCGAGTATTGTATTTTTTTCATGTTATAAAGATTACCATTTCATTTCCGACCACAGTTTTGGTTATTTGTCATTCAGTAACGCTTCCTAGGTTACAACAGTATAATAAATTTAAAAGTTATTGTTGATTTTCTGACATTACCTCAGCAAGCGTCTTTGTAATTAACATTTAAAAGCCAAAGTACCTAACATTCAATAAAATATTAGAATTTTTAAATATCTTGAATTTTTAAGTTTACCGGTTAATCAAAAATGATCTAAGACTGGCTTTTTCGTTGTATACGTCATGAAATTTTGCTTCAAGCGTTTCCCCACTTATGTAAATCTCGCAAAAAACTTCCACTTACGTGTTAAAGAAAATGCTTCCCTGCAATATTTTAAACTAAAAGTGAGGAATATTTATTTTAATTCAGAAAAATTAAACTTAAAATTAATTTGTAAATCTGCCTCAAATAAAATTACAGGAAAGTATATCTTATTTTTGATAGATTTTTTAATAAAGAGAATTGTGTGGACATGTATCAATATAGACGACATTTAGCGATTATAATAATTAAAATTAATAATTTCAATCAATTTAAATTCAGTTTAATATACAGAAAATATTCAGGGTAATCGAAATCTATTTAATTTAATCTATTAAATTATAACTGAAAATAAGATAAAAGTTTCAAGAAAGATTTGAAAATTTTAAATG
>CAHIKZ030004700.1:1407500-1430000 GCA_903632075.3 Acanthosepion pharaonis | reverse complement strand
CTGGGAACCTAATCTGTTCGATCATCACTGGACACTGCAAAATATCTTGATTTATGTTCCTAATAACGCAAACAGTGCGAGGCATACACTCACATGAAGACATCAACACACGACACCCCACGCGCTCAGAGTCAAACACGCATCTTACATATAAACTCTTATTCGTCAACACATTTACCCACGCAGCACAACTTTTTCACCTGTTATGATGTGATGGCTTTTGACATGTTACCCAGCTTCCGAAGAGCGAGAGGTCATCAAAAAGCCGCGTTGTCGCAAACAGCGCCACCTACGCGTCAAAAATCGATATGATATAACAACACGCAAGAATCGTAATAACACGGCTTGCTAGTTCGCGAGTATTTTCTGGAGTGTAAATATTGCCCTGATGGGACTCCATAACTGACCCTGTGCTAATAATTTGCGCTTTGCCCCGAGGCAGACCGCGTAATTGATATGGTTGTGAGAATATCTACACATTGGCTCAATGTATAATTCAGTCCCATTTAGCAACAATGGATTCTACTCAATATTTTGCGTCTGGACGTCGATATTTGTTTCTTTTCTTCTGAGGAGAATTTTTGTTTCGATATTTTTTTTTCCTTCTTCATCCCATACTCCTCAGTTATTTGCTTCTGACTTTCCTATTTTCATTCTGATTCCTTTATTATTCTCCTTCATGTTGCCTTTCTTTTTTTTCTACATTCTCTCCTTTTTCTTATTGTTTTGATTTCTTTCTTATTTTGCTTTTTTTTCCTGCTTTCTTTCTTCCTTTCTGTTCTACTTTCTTTTGTTTCTTCTTTCTTATCTTATTTTGTACTTTCCCTCTTTTTCTTTTTGCTTTCTCATTCTTTCTTATTTTTATTTTTCTTCTTTTTTTTCTGCTTTCTTTCGTTTATTCTTTATTTTATATTGTACTTTTCTTTTTTTTATTCTTTATTTTCTATTTTTCTGCTTTCTTTTTATTCTTTACTTATATTGTTTTCTTTTTCTTTGTTTTCTGCTTTCTTTCGTTTATTCTTTATTTTATATTGTACTTTCTTTTTCTTCTTTCTTTCTTTCTTTCTTTTCTGCTTTCTTTCGTTTATTCTTTATCTTATATTGTACTTTCTTTTTCTTCTTTCTTTCTTTCTTTTTGTTTTTTGCTGTCTTTCGTTTATTCTTTTCTTATCTTGTCTTTTTTTTTTTCTTTTTCTTTCTTTCTTTCTTTCTTTTCTTTCTTTCGTTTTATTCTTTATCTTATATTGTTTTCTTTTTCTTCTTTCTTTCTTTCTTTCTTTCTTTCTTTCTTTTCGTTTATTCTTTATCTTATCTTGTACTTTCTTTGTTTTTCTTCTTTCTTTCTTTCTTTCTTTTCTGCTTTATTTCGTTTATTCTTTATCTTGTACTTTCTTTTTCTTCTTTCTTTCTTTCTTTTCTGCTTTCTTTCGTTTATTATTTATCTTATCTTGTACTTTCTTTGTTTTTCTTCTTTCTTTCTTTCTTTCTTTCTTTTTCTTTCTTTGTTTTTTTCTGCTATCTTTCTTTTATTTTTATCTTTCTTTGTTTTCTTTTTTTTTTTATTCTTTTTCTTTCGTTTGTTTAATCTTTCTTTTTTTTTCTTCTTTCTTTCTTTCTTTCTTTCTTTGTTTTCTGCTATCTTTCGTTTATTATTTATCTTGTACTTTTTATTTCTTCTTTCTTTCTTTTTCTTTCTTTCTTTCTTTCTTTCTTTTTACTTTGTTTTTCTTCTATTTTCTTTCTTTTATTCTTTTCTTCTTTATTTCTTTTTCTTTATCTTGTACTTTTCTTTTTTTTTCTTTCTTTTCTTTCTTTCTTTTATCTTATTTCTTTGTTTTTCTTCTTTCTTTTCTTTATTTTTTTTTTTTTCTGTCTTTTTTTTATTTATCTTATTTTGTACTTTTGTTTTTCTTCTTTCTTTCATTTGTTTTTCTTTCTTTTCTTTCTTTCCTTTATTCTTCATCTTATCTTGTATCTTTGTTTTTGTTTTTTTCTTTCTTTTTTTCTGCTTTATTTCTTTTATTCTTTATTTGTACTTTTATTTCTTCTTTCTTTTTCTTTTGCTTTCTTTCGTTTATTATTTATCTTATCTTGTACTTTCTTTGTTTTTCTTCTTTTCTTCTTTTTTCTTTTTTCTTTTATTTCTTTATTTTTGTTTTGTACTTTCTTTTTTCTTCTTTCTTTCTTTTTTTCTTTTCTTTTTTCTTTATCTTATCTTTCTTTTTTTTTCTTTTCTTTCTTTTTTCTTTTCTGCTGTCTTTTGTTTATTATTTATCTTATTTTGTACGTTCTTTGTTTTTCTTCTTTCTTTCATTTGTTTCTTTCTTTCTTTTCTGCTTTCTTTCCTTTATTCTTCATCTTATCTTGTACTTACTTTGTTTTTCTTCTTTCTTTCTTTCTTCCTTTCCTTCTTTTCTGCTTAGTTTCGTTTATTATTTATCTTATCTTGTACTTTCTATGTTTTTCTTCTTCCTTTCTTTCGTTTTTTTCTTTATTTTTATCTTGTATGTTTCTTTTGTTTTTTTTTTCTTTCTTTTTTTTTTCTTTCTTCTTTCTTTATCTTATTTTGTACTTTTTTTTTTTCTTTCTTTCTCTTTCTTTCGTTTTATTCTTTATTTTTTCTTTGTTTTTCTTTTTTTTTTTTGTTTGTTTCTTTCTTTCTTTTTCTTCTTTTTATTCTTTTTTTATCTTGTACTTTTTTGCTTTTCTTCTTTTTTTTTGTTTTTTTCTTTCTTATCATATTTTGTTTTTTTTTTCTTTTTTTTCTTATTTTTCTTATTTTTCTTTTTTTGCTTTCTTTCTTTCTTCCTTTCTTTTCTCCTTTTTCTTTTCGTTTCTTTCTTTTCTTTTTTTATCTTATTTTTTTTTTTTTTCTTTTCCTTTCTTTCTTTCTTCCTTTTTTATTTTTCTTTTTCTTTCTTTCTTGCCTTATTTTTGCCTTATTTTTATTCTTTTTTTCTTCATGCTTACTTTATTTTAATACAATCTTTCCACAAAAAAACGTTTGTCTCAAAAAACACAATGTATCCCTAACTTGGAGGTTAGCATCAGCCATGATGATGGAAGTCTTATTTAGTTCACTTTTGCTAACAAACATGCCATTTGTCTTATTAATATTTACTTGTTTACTGTAATCATCTACTGTGTCTGTTGACTTTATGCTATATGTCAGTATTTCCCAGAATTTTACTATTTGCTGTCGACTTGCACCCCACGCCTCTTATATGACCCCTTCCTCTACTCATATGAAGAAACTTCTTTCTTGGTGTTAGGTATACTGTAAATCCAAAACAACAACTAGTTGTATATTGTAAACATACACATGGGAAGCTCCCTATCCTGCTGAGGTAAGTACCTGGCACACATGCTATCCTCCAACTCTACAAGAGCCAGATAAGGCCAAAAGTATAGTACTGATGTGATATTTGGGTAGGAGCTGACCAGTGGTCACTTTTTATTCTCGATAAAGTCCCAAAGCCTCCCCAAGTCCTTGGGTGGGTGACGAATTATTTTCTACCCTCCAACCTCTCTTTCACAGGCAGTATGTGGCAAACCTTTCACTGATCTATCGCTTCTTCCATGCAAAGCCCTGGGGCGAACTACATTCCTTGGTTCTGCCAGTTCTAAACGTAACAACTAGGACTCACCATGCTATTTACATAGTAGCAAACCATCCATAGACTCTCTGTCTTTCATTGGTAAGCAGTAAGTTCTACTCGGGCAGCTTCTTCTCGCGAACCACTGCTCTGTGGAACCTTACTTATAAAAATGAATTTAAGCTTTTTTTTTTGATCTGATAGTTATCTGATGTCGCTAGTGTGTAGCACGTCCTTTCCAAGATCAGCAAAATGGAAACAAACGTTCGAGCTTTTATATTCGAACAACAAAATAAAGTAAAACTATGCGTTCGCGTATAATCCTCCCGTTACTTTTCTTTTCTAAGTACTGGGTGCGATCGATGAATTGTCTTTCTAAATCACGCAAAAAAAAAAAAAAATAACATTGACATCTCGTTTAATAGATATAATGACCGACATTACACAAAAGTATCTTGAAGATTTACGAAAGAGTAAATTATTTCAGTAGCATCGACATTGGCTTCAACCACGGCCTCCAGACGACTTCGGAATCACCTGCATCTCTTTTGGACGGTCTCCTTGTTTCAGTTGGTGAATGCTGCCTGAATCTTTACCGTCAGTTCATCATTGGTGTTACAGGAAGTTTTCTTGGTCTCTCGCTCAACTGCGCCCTACACATGCGGTTGCAATCTAGGAAGTTAGGTGGCCAGATGTAAGTGGTGATGTGGTCGTAGAAATTGTCTGACAGCCATGTCTGGTTTCTCCTGCTTGTGTAGAATGGTGCAGATTCCTGTTGCCAGACATAGGATCTTCCAGCAATCACTCTCTTAACACAAGGCGGTACTAACTAAGGCAGTTGATGTAAGCTTCCGCTTTCACGCCAGGTGGGAAGATTAATGGAGACATAACGACGCCGACATTAGGGATCACCCCGAAAGCCTTCGTAATCACCATTAGATTCATCAAATTCTCTCTGAACTATCGTCAGATTGACACCCAAACACTGAAATGTTCATATTGGAGCTTGCAGTGAAAATGCCAAACATTACAGCATGCAAAAAGTTTCCAAATTTCTGGCGGGGTGAATTGTGTCATGGGGCTTCTTTTCTCACTGACCCTACCATACTGTGCAGTGGATAAAATAATAATAATAATAATAATAATAATAATAATAATAATAATAATAATAATAATAATAATAAAACGCGCATGCACGAAATTAAAAATATAAAATTGCGACAATTTACCAATCGCACCTTATTTAAGTGACTTAAATTTTCTCTCACAGATATTTACAAAATATTGCTGGGTTCTAATACTACCCAAACACCCCTTATGGTATTCTTTTTTTTCCGAAAGGGCTCCCTACTGCTACTTTTGTTCACACCCCTCAATTTATTCGTCTCGACGCCAAATTTGAATTCCAGTTCTAGATTTCTGAGAAAATAAATGTTTTGTAATTATGATTTTAGATCGGAAATCATGTGTAAGTTGATTCAAATTAGTCTGCCTAAAATCCACTCCGTCAGAAATGGACACTATTTACTTCCCTTATAATACTATTACAACTGTATATATTAACCACATTCTGAATCAAAAATTACTTATTTTCAATCCCATCTCCATATTTAAATAAGCATGTGGGTAGATTGACATGCACTCTGTCTATCCCTAGCGGTAATTTCAAAGCAGGTTCATTCCGACCATATTCATAGATGAAAATGCTTACATAAAGAATACGCAGTTTTATTAGAAACAGTATCAATAAATCAGAAAAGTATTTTAAATGGTCCCCAAAAAAAGCGAGAAATAAATTTAAGAAAGACAAATAATTTTTTATGTAAATTTATAAATTATCATTAATTAGCCAAAACCGCTAAGTTTATTCAAAACTTAAGACACGAGGTCACAAATAAAATAAACATTGAATTATTTGGTGTCGAAGTAGTTACATAATATTTGGATACATACACCTTAAAAAACACGCACACAAACATTTAGCTTTATACATTAACAAATCTCACCCGCCTTTCTTAATTCCCGCTATGTGAATTGCGATAAGTAGCAAAATAAATAAGGTGAAAAAAATATTCTTAAAATATGCAATAAAATAAAAGCATGGTTTTATGTAAGAAATTAAGAATAATTTTTTAATCAGTATCACCCCACGAAAGGAAATAAAGCCACTAATACAAGAAGGAGTTATAAGGTGCGAAATAATTAGGAACAGAAACGTTAGTAATGAGCGGGAATAGAAAAGAGTAATCGGGAGGACAACAGATAGCAATTGACATTGCATTTATATTTTTGTCGTAATGCAACAAGACGTAAGGGCGTTCCACAAGCGAGAAGTACGACAGAAGAAACTTTTAAAATAGAATTTACGGCTATATCTAACCATCTCAACTGTAAATTTATGTTTTTTTTATTTTCGCTGTTTTATATTTCTCGTATTTAAGTCAGTTTTTTTTATTGCTTTTAAATTTAGCTTTATTAGAACGAACCTAATTTTAATATAATTTGCACGTAAACATTGTGTTCAACGACTTCTGTCTGTATGCATTTTTTCAGTTAAATATCATATATATATATATATATATATGTGCTTTTTCTAATATGTAAACATTATACTCTTTAGCTGCAAACATATTCGCTTAAGACGATGACCTGTTAATCTGAAGTCGAAACTGTCGAGCAAAGAAGTCAAGCGCGATTCCCAAAACAGTATCATGACGACGACAGATTAGGCTATTATCTGCCGGTTGTCTTGAAGACATGTGGCGGCATGTCGAGTCAGTCAGTTAACCGGATCAATCAGTCTGGCCACAGGAGACTGAGTCGCAGATCAACGAAACCCTTCGCTCAGACCCTACTTAAAAGCAGAGTTCATCTGCCAATGGAAGAGAGCTCAAAGTCGTTGGCATTTTGAGTGGTGGGTGTGGCTCAGTAATCATATTCTCTGTACAAAACTACAATTTGTTATCCACGCAGATTTGGTTGTATCAGCTGACTACACAAGATAACGGCACATATTTGCTTAAGTCTTGCAATCTGAGCGTGTCTGGGGTTCCTCGACTCCAAACAGGGAATTAGGGCTTTTGTTGTCGGATCACGCACGGCTCGTTTGCAGGGTGCACGTAATTTCTATGGAGAGAAATTACAACGGGCGGAATCGGCTGCTTAATTGGGTAATGGCTAGGTGGGAAACAGACTAGAATAATTCGGACAAAACACGTACACACACTTCACAGACACATGCATCTGTTTCTTTTTATTTTAGGAAATAGATTTCTTGCAGGCATGATTACATACACATATACGTATAGGCTAGCTCAACGCTCAAATGAACTTATGAATTGTCGAAGATATTGGAAATCAAAAAAAAAACAAACATAAAAAATATATATATATATATATATATATATATATATATATATATATATGTAAGAAGAGTAAGTGAACCTATTCTCTGGATATGTATACGTGAGTACATCATAATTATTAGTGTCGAAAGAGGAATTTCTGCTTGTGTATTTAAATTACTGCTCAAAACAGCATTTCCATACGAAATATATATACGTTAGCAGAAGAAATGATCTGTTAGTAAATGAATTGACACCCCCATATATATATATATATATATATATATATATATATATATATATATATATATATAAATATAAATAAATAATTCCGCACAAATGCCAAGTAGTAGAGATTCCGTTTACTAATTTTAGTGAATTGCATTAGGGTGCTCTTTTTCTCACAGACATTGCCCAACTGTGCACTTGACAAAACCAAAAACAAACAAAGCGCATGCGCAAAATTAAAAATATAAATGGCGACAATTTACTCATTTCACCTTGGACTTCTTAATCGAAAAATATTATTTTTATCATTATTACAGGTGAGGCTTTTCTTCATAATATAATTAGTGTCCGATCAATCCCTGATTTTTAGAGAATTATATGTATTTGTTTTTTATTTATAAAAGTCAATATCGAAAGTGTCTACGTCATTAATTCCGTCTATGATTGGCGCTAATTTGTTTTGGATTATTTTTAACTTTGTGTGGGACATTTTTCAGATACTACACGTTCACGAATATTGTGAGATGATAATTTTTGTCTTAAATAAAGAACAAACATTTATTAATTTACTTCTTGTTTAAAATATTTTATGATATCAATGACATAAGCCCATTTTCAAAATTGATATCTATAAATAAAACCAATTACAGATAAGTCTTCAAAAAGTCAGAGATCGATTGATACTGTGAATATATTATGTAAAGAAACACTCCATTTATAAATTTATTAAAATATCGATATTTTCCGATTCTGATAAATATCGTTGCTAGAGTACGGTCTTCTTCTATATGCTGTGTCCCTTTAGTACGCTAGCGATCATGGCTCCACGCAATTTCCTGTACTTTGTAGCTCTTAATAAATTTGGTCTTTTTGTTATCTCTTCTAAACCTAGTTCTGACATCCATATGCTCAAGCTCTTTCTTCTTCTTCTATGCGTCTTGTCCCTGCAGTAAGTTGGAGATCATGGTTCTCCACAATTTCTTGTCTCCTGTATGTCTTAATAACTTATTTTCTTTTTGTTATCGCCCTAAACCTGCTTCCTATTATGGGATAACGCAGTTATCCCATCTACAACATTCTACGCGCGTGCGAGTTTCCTCCCTTTCTTCCACACTCGCGTGTGCGCGCGCGCGTTCACCCCCCCTTCCTTTCTCTTTCAGTCAGACATAGCAGTAAACCATTTTTTGTTGTTAACTTCAAGCTACCTGCTACTCCTGATATTATGCAAACTAGAATTTGAAATCTTCCCGCGAAATTTCTTTGACGTCACAGACAAACTGGTTTTTCGAAGTTAGTCGTGATCCAGACACGGAACCAAGCAGTGACTCATTTATCCCTCGTCAGTCAACCTTAAATACAGACAGGAATATCTTACCGAACAACAAATAACCCCTTGGCTCGTCGCAAATATTTTTCTTCAAGACGATGCAACAAACAACAAATAATTCTTCGTCCCTTTTGGCTCGTCGTCGAAATAATTTTCATCAAGTCGATGCAACTATCGGCCACCTTTTTCCTCGACCTAAGACTAACTCCTTAGAAGAACTTCCTCCTGTTTCCTATCAGAGAAACTTAGTACGTACGTCTTTGTCATCACAACACACCTTGGATGGCTAGAATTTTCTCGTCGAGTGACTAACGTCTTGTCCGAACCTGCCTTTGTCATTAACAAGGGAACATAACTTTTCATATTCGTTGAACTCTAATCTGCTTTGAACCAGTACCTTAAAAATATACATAACATTACACTCACACTAACAAAAACTCGCAGTGAGTATTTTTCTTTGTTGTATGTATAATATTCCGTGTAAATTGACTTTTCTGGAACCTTCTTCCTCAAGAACTTTTCCCGCCTTAGCCATCTTGCTTTCCGGTTTTTGGCGCGGAACATTTTCCTTGATCTCGTACCACGAGATAAGCTACTTGTTTTCCCATTTAATAAAAAATTACACATGTTTTACATCCAGACGCCTTTGTCATTTTATTCCGGCTATCTCTTTGATGTTTATAATTTATGCACTTGTTGATTGACCCCTTTCCTCTCACTGTTCATTCACGCATATTTCTTTTTATACATTGCTTGTAGACTCGGTAGTTTAGTGTGGTGTCTGGCACAAGGCCACTTCGTAATAAACCAGGACTGCACCCTACCGGGTCTGCAACACTATATCTATTTACTTAAAATCTCTACGTAGATTATGCATTGTTTTTTCTCACCTTCATATCAAATTTTCCTGTGAGTATCAAATTTCCCAAACCAATTTTCCTTATTATATATCATAGAAATTTCTACTAATTCTTCCTGATGAAAGTTTTTTGTATTATTCTTTCTTAAGCACAGTCGCTACTCTCAAGTTCGGTCCATGGGATTCTAAGCATCTTCCTGTATAGCCGCATTTTTTGTTGCAACAAATCTCTTCATCTGTAAGGACATTGTTCAGCATTCACTGCCATATAGAAGACCTGATATTACATAACAATTTAGTACTCCCTTCTTTGTTTGTAACGATTTTTTTTTTAATACTCTGGGAAGCCCCCTTTCTGTTTTTTAATACTTTTGGAAAGCATTCTACCTCATCTTAATTCCCCTCTGGATTTCAGTTGGCACTTTTCGTCCTCTGTTAAAACCGTTCTAAAATTGATTTTAGTATCTCCAATTTGTAATGTACATGTTGAGCTGTTTCTTTTTTGCTAGCAACCATACATTCTGTCTTCTTACAATTGTTGTTTAGTCATTTGATTTGGCTTTCATTTACTACTTTCTGTAAGAATTATTGCCGTTTCCTTTCTGTCTGCTATTAACACTGTGTCATCTGCATATCTAATGTTGTGAAGATTGTGGCCGCTAATAATGAATACTGGAAGGACTTGCAATTCTCTCAAAATCGCCCCACTGTACAGGTTGAATAATTCCAGTAAGAAGACACATCATTGTCTTATACCCCTTTCTATTTTTGTATATGCTAATCTGAAGAAAAAAAACAAATATTTCCTGATTTTTTTTTGTTGGTATTATTCATGTACGGAGCAGTCGATTTAAGTAGTTGCTGCTCAAGCAGTACTACTGGCGATGGCCAAAATCGGCGCATTGTGACGTCAATGACAGGGTACACGATTTTATCTGCACAGAGTTTATCATTCGTCTGGGAACACATATCTACAAGGGCATAAATGGGATGTCATCTAACATAATATGGCGCTTCCTGAGCCAACATTATCTTTCAAATATATCGAAGGCATTAACATTTTGCCTTTCAAGCTGACATAAGAAATAGAAAGCCAGGTCCTGCGTCTTCAAATAGCAACCAAACTCAGAGATTTGCGAACAGCCCGCATCTTGAAGGACAGGTTCTATAGTGCGGAATCGAGGGTTGTAAGTGCAGTAATAGACTCGAATTTCACTTTGATAGTCCCAATGGTCGAGAGCACCGAACACCATATCATGCCGCTCTTCTTCGTCTCAGGTTCAATAACGGGACACATATCGATATAAGGAAGTGTTACTCAAAGAGTGGTATTGCATACCGGTGCCGGTTCATAAGGAATCATCCTCTGGTACGCGGAGAGTTTCCAGGAGACAAAGAAACGGTAGTCACATTCCACGCCACGGGAGACAACTAACGAATGCGATTCAATGAATAGCAAAACAGTGAAGTAAAATACGTATGACAACAAAATTATGATGATGTGGCGGGAGACTGTGTGGGAACCAAACCTGGGAATATCAAAAGGCCATTTACATAGTTGTAATTTGATCTTTAAAAAATTCGCCTGACTGAAAAAAAAATGGAATGAACACGTGGATTCGGGACAAAATTTTTAAAAATTGGCATTTCATTTCTTACATTCATAATCTATCTGACATAAACGAATAATAATTCAAATGTTCAAATAATATTTTATCGGATCGTAATTATATAATTATATGGCACAAATATAGTACCGGTCTCTGACACAAAGGGAATTTTTTTACGCCAATAATGACTGGTTTTAGAATGAATAATAACTCATGAGCTTATGTTTAGTAATGATAGTCTCAAAATGACAATGAAATAAGACATATTTCAAAAGAATAAGGTGGTGGACAGCGCCAACATTTTTTTTTCCTTAAATATACTACGATTTTTCTTTTCAATATCTTTGTTTTTGTCTGAGATCAAATTGGTAGCTGATCTAGGAAATAACCTACAATCTACTGTTAACCGGGGTAAAGAATTCTAACTCCTCGAAAACAAAACTGCACTAAGAAAAAATCTAAGAGACCACTTTCTACTTTCCATCAGTATTACTAATGCTAATCTCCAGGAGTATGATACGTTAGGCCTTCACGGGATAAGGTTTTCTGCTGGTATGAAGTGGAAAGGTTGTACTGAATCAATTTCCAGGGTTACTGCTAGGAAATTTGGATTATTTTCTTCGTACTAGACAATTTTTTATCGCTAAAATCTATGTTACATACTTATAAATCTACCATTCATCCATGCTTTGAATATCGCTACCACATATGGCCTGGTGGTTGTTCTGCTATATATTTAGAGATTCTTGATAAAATCTAAAAAAAGAATCTATAATACTTCTGATCCTGATATGACATCTCGGCTAAAGTCACTTTCTCACAGCCATAATGAAGCTTCCTTGTAACTTTTCTATAAATAATTTCATGATAATTTTTTCTGATGAACCTCTGTCTATTTAGAATTTAAGAATTTAAAAGCATTACTATATTGGCAACAAGGTCTCATCATTTTACATTTGTAATGGCTGGATGTAAGCGTATATTCTATGCTAACAGTTTTTGTTACTGAAATTCTTCCATGTAGAATTTCTTCCAGCTTCTTGCTTTTCCATCCAAATCGTAAGAGAGACTTACCAGAATCGAGTTGCAGATGAACCACTAGATATATGGATCAGAATCTTAATGTCCTTGAAAATTCTGTCACAGAATTCAATGTAAAGTATAAAGAAGTTAAATAGACCTAAAACATTATAGAAAACGTCACAAACACAACGAAGTCATTCCCTAAGCATGATACGACATTTCTATTTGTAGAGAGTATAAAAAATAATGTGACACAGTTTAAGGTCTAAAACAATAATTTCACAAAAATACTTTAAAAAAAACACCCAACGTTTCAAGATCTATTTATGCAATACTCTGTTCGGATTGCTGTCCTCATCTATGTTGTCATAAGTACGCTCCAGTCTTGATTGGAATTTTGAAACGAATCCTTTATATCGTCCACCGGAGTAAATTGTTCTAGATCCATGTGCCATGCCTCTTCCGGATGTCTCAGTATCAGCTATTTTCCTTTAGCAGTTCATTTCTGTAATCCTTTGTTTACATCTGCTATGGCAAAGTATTGAACACAAAACTCTTTGGATCAAATCACTGGATTGCTTCAACTAACGTATTTATCCACATCTGCAATAAAATATGAGACAGAAGCGTTATTAGAAAGCACATCCGGGCTGTCCATATTTGGGGATGGGAGTGATCGAAACCGAATTGCAGCGTTGAGGATCGTGTTTATTTGTCTCTGTATGTTTCAATTTGAATGTGTCCGTGTGTCCGATTTTTTGAACACACAAGATTTTTATAGATATTTTTTTTTGCATTTTTAACATGGTCCTAATGTCTATTGATTGTCGCTATCCGCTTGCCTTGTTTATACTCCCATCAACATTACTTTGTCAATATGTTATATTAGTCAGACTACAACTTATCATAAACAATTGCTTTCGTTATTCACGGCTCCAGTTTTTCTGACAAGGGTTCTTTAAGTTTATACGAACACACACACACAAATATATATATATATATATATATATATATATATATATATATATATATATATATATATATATATATATATATATATATATATATATATATATATATATATATATATATATATATATATATATATATATATATATATATATATATATATATATATATATATATATATATATATATATATATATATATATATATATATATATATATATATATATATGTACGTATGTACGTATACTGCAAGACTAAGTTTGGGTAATTCTATACGACCACATCTCAAGAACACTCGAACATAGTTATTTTCGCTCATAACACTTATATATATATATATATATATATATATATATATATATATATATATATATATATATATAAGTGTTATGAGCGAAAATAACTATGTATGTGTAAAGTGTTGATGTGTGTGAGGCGTGTATTTGTCTAAAGAAAACCTGTAGACTATTGGAAAAATCTTATAATGGACTCTCGGTTTAAAAAAAAGCAAAAAAAAAAAAAATGAAAAAAATTGGTAAGTCGACATACAAGTACATATTATTACGTCAGTCTATATGTGGAGCCATTATATATATATATATATATATATATATATATATATATATATATATATATATATATATTTTTGCTTTAATGGTCCTTGTAATAAAAGTCTTGATTCAACAATTTTCGAAATTATCCATGGTTCAGTAACATCTGATGAACAAAAAAAAATTTCCGAACAAGATCAATCTGTAAATATGCAGAACTGATTTTTCTTACTCTTTGCTTGTGTAGTTGTCTTCAAAATAAGAAACCACAAAAAGATGTTTCTATGCACACACACACACACACACACACACATATATATATATATATATATATATATATATATATATATATATACAAGTGATTATTTTGGGGATGTAGACTAATCATATAATTCGTCGAGTATAGAATAATCCTCAACAGAATGCAGAAAGCACTGGACAGCAGTTTTTTCTCATCAGCAGTGCACATCCTCTACCGAGAATCGAAACTGAACCGTTTCGATACAACGCAAACGTCATACCAACTTGTACCACGGACCTCTCCGACGAAGAAGGCACAAACTAGACTCGATATAGCACCGCTACTCAACCAGTTCCGCAGCGATACTCATCCAGTTATTTAGATAACCTCGGAACAGTTCTCCAAGAGCCACTACTGTTTTTTAACCCTTAGCCGCTCCATCGCAGAGCATTAACAAGAATATACAAGTGATTATTTTGGGGAATTAGGCTAATCATATATTAATTTGTCGAGCCGAGAATAATTCTCAACAGAATGCAGGAAGTACTGCATGGGCTTTTCGTCCTACCTGGGACCCATCAGCAGTGCGCATCCACTACCGAGATTCGAACCGTTTCGCTATAACGTCATACCAACATGTGCCATTGGCCTCAGGGAGGAAGAAGACACAAACTAGACTCGATATAGCGATGCTTCTCACTCAGTTCCGCAGCGATACTCTTTCAAATATACGGAACAGTGCCCTAAGAGACATAATTACTTTTTGACATAAATGTAACCTCATATACATACTTAAACTTGATGTTAAAATAATCCTACATAATATAATGGATTCTAATACATTTAACTGTTCTTAAAAAGAATATAGTAAAATAAAAATTAAAAAGGAGAATATTTCAAATCGTAGTTAAATAAAAAGTATTAGAAAAAAAAAAAAAAACCGAAAATCTTTAAATTTAAAAAATGACGTTGAAATTTTTTTACCGTTAACAATTTTAAAAAAAAAACATTCAGACGACATCCATTCAACTGATGTCAGGTTTCATTGTAAAATACTTCCCTACCCCTTTCCAAATTGTAACTAATAACTGATACAATGATACTGACATAAGGGAATACCTAGACATCCCTTGTTCAATTTAAGTAGAATATTCTGTAACCATGGAAACGTGATTTTAGCTGTGTCTTTAAAACCCGGTAATTTTTAAAAGTTACTCCAAAATTCGCTTGAATATGAAATGGAACTAATGCTTTTAATTTAATTGCAAAATTAAATTCAGGGTTTTTAGCTTCTATTTTTGAAACATGGTTTGGAACTGTGTAGCGAAAAAAACACATTTTAAATCAATTAATTTATATATATATATATATATATATATATATATATATATATATATATATATATATGAATATCATTTAAATGTATACACACATAGTAAAATATAAGCATATATTATATATTTATTGTCTGTCTATATTTCTGAAATGAGGTATCATGTACATTATTTACATTAATCGGACTATTGACTATTATAAACCTAATGTCTTCAGCAACCATTATTTACCAGTGCTCATATTGCTATTTTGCTGTTATCATTGCATGTTTTTACCAGAGCTCATATTGCAACTTTGTTGTTATCATTGCTTTTCTCTGGCATATATTTATTATATATATATATATTCAGAGGTATAAAAGCATATGTTTATGTACGTGTATTCAAGGTTACACTTACAAGGTAACCAAAAAAGTTCTGTCCGTTTTTAAAGGAAAAAAAAAAACGCTTCACAGTATGTGTAACTTATATTTAGTCTCCGAAATAATCGCCATCGGCATCCAGCACCTTCTGCCAACCTGTCTCCCGCTGTTCAATGCCCTTGCGGTAGAACTCGGGGGGTGGGGGAGTTGACGCAAAGAAGTCCGTGAGGGGTTTGCACAAGTCTGCTTCATTGGTGAAGGATTTCCGACGAAGATGTTTATCCAGGGAGTGGAAGAGGTGGTAATCGGATGGCGCAAGGTCAGGTGAATAAGGTGGATGGCACAAAGTCTCCCACCCAAGTTGCTGTATGGTATCCCTGACCACTCGCGCGACATGCGGCCTGGCGTTATCATGGAGGAAAAGCACACATTTGCGATTCACCAGTGCTGGCTCCTTCTGGCGCAATGCCTGTTGCACATGTTACAATTGCTGTGAGTATAGGTCTCCAGTGACCGCTTGGCCCGTTGGTAGCAGTTCATAATGAACCACTTGACGACCTGTCCACCAGACACAAAGCATAATCTTGCGTGGGTGCATAGGCGGTCTTGCGGTGTGAGGGACAGCATCCTGAGGAGACAACCAATGTCTGGAACGCTTGGGAGTTTCGTACAGAACCCACTTTTCATCACTGGTAAGCATTCGATTGAATAAGGATGCGGTACGGTGGCGAGAAAGCAGCGATACGCAGGCTGCCACTCGTTGTCCCTTGTGGACCTCCAACAGCGTGTGCGGAACCCACTTGCTCAGTTTGTACGTCTTACCGAGGCGGTGCAGGTGAAGTCTAACTGTTTCATCAGAAACGTTGAACTGTCTTGCAAGTTCACCACACGTTAGACTACTGTCCTCTTCAATGGCCGCTTTCAGGACTCCGTCATTCAAGACCTGTGGTCGTCCACTGCGAGGCTCATCATGGAGAGACAAATCTCCCGACTTGAATTTTCGAAACCAACGCCTTGCAGTACATTCATCCACAGCACTATCCCCAAACGCTTAAGATATGCGGCGACTTGCTGCAGCTGCTGATAAGCCCTCTAGACACTTCCATTCTCCTCAGAGCTGTCCGGCTTATAACTGATGGCCGGGCACGGTGCGCGTGTTTTTTTTTTGTTTTTTTTTTTATAACGTCTGATGTTCCTACTTCCGGCTGTCCGAATTTGAAAACAATTGCTACATGCATTTCGTATATATTTCAACTTCATTCAATGACGGACAGAACTTTTTTGGTTACCTTCTCCCCTCTATTTCCCTGTATCTCTTTATATATGTGTTTGTGTGTGTTTGTGAATGAGTCTGTGTGTACTGATAAATATATGCATATAAAATAATCAGATATATATATATATATATATATATATATATATATATATATATATATATATGCTGCGATGGATAAATTGTCTCCATTTTACTTTTTTTTTAATTTCGCGCATGCGCCTTGTTTGTTTTTGATTTTTTCTACTGCCCTGTATAGCAGGGTTGGGTGGAGACTATCTGTGAGAAAATGAGCACCATGACACAACTCACTGCTCCAGAATTCAGGAAACGGCGTGCAGTACTGTTGGCATTCGCAAGAATACGAACATTTCACTGTCAATCTGAGAACAATGCAAAGAATTCGGAAAATGTTGAGTGAATCTAAGGGTGATTACGAAGGTGTTTAGAGTTATCACTAATGATGTCGATATTATGCCTCCATTCATTTTACCAAAGGGCTTCCAACCCAACACGGAGCCCTACATCAAGTGCCTTGAGGAGGTAGTCCTACCCTGGGTTAAGAGAAAGGCACTGTCTCGGAACAGCAGGAAAACCAAGTCATGGTTCTCAGATAATTTCTGCGACCACATCACCGCTTAAATCTGGTCTCCTAACTCCCTAAACTGCACCCACCTAATTATTATGTGCGGGGTGCAGTTGAGCAAGAGACCAATAAAACTCCTTGTAACACCAAAACTGAATTCAATGCAAGGATTATGGCTGCATTCACCAACTTAGACCCATTTAAACTTGGAAACCGTCTAGAAGTCGACTGGAAGCCGTGGTTGAAGCCAATGACGATTTTATTGATTAAATTTCCTGCTTAGAATTTCAAGACATTTTTGTGTCATTTTGTTTAAAATGAAAAGTCAGTGTTATCTCTATTTTCACGTAATTTAGACGATACTTTATCCATTGCAATATATATATATATATATATATATATATATATATATATATATATATAAATTATTTGATATATATTCCTAACTCTAACTCTCTCTCTCTCTCTCTCTCTCTCTATATATATATATATATATATATATATATATATATATATATATATAAAGCTGTTACATACGGAGAAACAAGTGAGAAATGAAGGGTTCAGTTCAACATTCCAACCTGAGGAAGGCTGGAGCGTACAACCGCCGAAAAGTTGAAATATATATTGCTAAATGATGAGGACAATAGGCCGAATAATGTAAATTTTGTACATAATACCACAACTCAGAAACATAGACAGACACATTTCCGTTTTTTCAAGTCACTTCCTCATCTTTCATGAGATTGTTCAGCATTCACTGCCATATTGAGGGGGGGGGGCATATATCACTTATTAATTCAGTACATTTTCTTTAATTCTAACGAAGATTTTTCTGTCTCTTAATACCCGGCTTAGATTTTGGAATGCATCTTTGACTATTCCAATGCATCTTCGGATTTCAGTGTGGCACTTTCCGTCCTCTGTTAGAAGACTATCCAGATATTTAAGTTTTTATACTTGCTTGATTTTTAATTTGCATTTTGGTCTCATCCTTTTGCTAACAGCCATACATTCCATCGTTTTGCTGGTTATGTATAGTCCTTTCATCTAACTTTCCTTCAGTATCTTCTGTCGGAGATTAGTTTTCTTTTTGTGTCGGCTATCAACTCTATGTTGTTAAGATTGTGTCCGGCTTCTCATAGGAATTCCAATTCTTTCAGAATCGCCTTATTTTATAGGTTGAACAAGTCCAGTGAGAAAACACATCCTTTCTATTTTTGCATACTTACTGACTTCATTTCCTATCAGTATGCAAAACGGTTTGCTGCCTGTAGAGATTCTTGATTATTGTAATTTTCCTCCCGAATATATTTATATATATATGTTGCTCTTTTTAATTGTTTCCCCTGTTTATTCTTGTCATCTTGGCTATATTCTTTATTTTCATTCTTTTAGTTTGTTCAATCTGTTCTTCTTTCTTTCTTTCTTTCTTTCTTTTTTCCTTTATTCTTTCTTTCTTTCTTTCTTTTCTTCATCTTTCTTATTCTTTTAATCGTTTTTTTTTCTTTTTTACTTTGTGTTGCACTGTTTTTCCCTCTTGTTCTTTTTCATCATTGTACTTTATTATTCTTTTTTCTTTCTTTCTGACTTCACTGTCATTTTGATGTTTCTTTCTTTCATACTTTCGCTTGTTTTTTTCCTCTCTCGCTATTTTTCATTCATTCATATTTTTTTTCTTTCTACCTTTCTTTGACAACTCTTATTTTTATATTTATCTTTTCCTTTTATCGAGGATCTTTTCTTTATCTGCTCATTATTTCTTGATTTTACATCGATCTCTTTTTCTTTCTTTGACTAGATTTTTTTTTTAAAGTTTTATTTATCTTTCACTTTTGGTTTTTTTTAGTTCTTTCTTATCATTGCACTTTCTTTCATTCTTTCTTCAATTTTCTTCATTTTTATTTTACTCGTTCTTGCGTCCATTCTTTTCTCCGCCAATAATGAATCCTGGTAGGATTTCTCTTCTCTCAGAATTTCCTCACTGTAGATGTCGAATAAATCCGGTAGAGAAAATACATCCTTGTCTCATTTCAATTTTTGTACATTTACTGAATTCATTTCTTATCAGTATGCAAGCAGTTTGCTGCTTGTAAAGGTTCTTGATTATTCTAATATCTTTCTCAAATATGTCAAGTTTGCTGAGCGGTTTTAAGGGATCTTTGTGTTGTAACTCATCGAATGTCTGTGTTTATCCATAAAGTATAGGGACACAACCTTTAGCATTTTTATTGCTCTCTCCTTTCACTAATAATGATGATCGGCATGCTTCTTTACTTGATCAATTTCGTAACTCTTCTCCGGCTACATTTTGAACATAACAGCCCTGTCATCATGACTACTTGAACCACGCAGAAGTGCCTATAGATATATCTTTCCATTCGTCAATTCAAAGGGCATCTTTCAGTTAGCAACGCACTGATTCGTATTACTTTCATGAGTTTATTTTTTTTTTATCGCGAGAGTTTCTGGGGTGAATATTTTATCTTTCCAATAAAAAATGTAAGCCCGTGGATTCTATTTGAGTGAAAGCTAGCATCGAAGCTTTCGTTTCATCGCGGAAATCTCTCCATTATGTTCAGCCCCTATAGCACATCTTTATGTAACTAAGCCCGTCCTCAAGGTAGAAAAAATAGCTGTTCGCTGATAGAATGAGACACCGTATAAGTTTGTTTTTCGTGATTACTGACTTCTTTCTAAGAGCGTGTTGAACACTTCTTATGACTCATCATGGAGAGCTTTCATCGATTTCCCCTATAGTGACATGTATATAACTCTATCCATGGTCCTTGCTATCATATTCAAACTAGATTCCCACAATATATGCAGATTGACGGTATTTCTGCAACTGAGCTAAGGAAATATTCACCTGAACTGTTTCTTGTTCGCTCAAACTATGCAATAAATACGCTGAAGGTTCTTGTTTTGAGTTTTCGAAAATCATCTTCTGTTGTGCCTGTCTTTAATGAATTATGATCCATAGAATTATTGTCATTTTTACCTATTTTTGGAAAGATACTAGTGGCACTAATCAACTCCAAATTCGTTAAGCATTGCACTTAGCACGACCTGCTTTCAAATAAGCAATATGAATTTCGTTTCTCTACCTAAATAACCGGTGTGTTAATTGTTATTACATAATTTTTCTGTCAAGACTCAAATAATAAAGGCACCTTGCGTGTTTATAAATTTACCATTCCCCAGTGCATCGAATAGTCCTGCCGTATGTGGGCTGGTACTTCTGCTCCATATCTTGAGATTCTTTCTGTCCTGTACGCTGGGGCTGTAGAATACGTCAACTGACCTCTGCAGAGTTGTAAGTCTCTCAACTCACAGTGAGGCCACCTGTTTGCAGTGGGTGGCGACTCATAATGCTTGGGGATGGAAACCTGGTGGCTGAGCAATCAATGATACCAGCGTATAAATAGTCAAGTAACAAACCGTCGGGGAGACCCGATCCGATCAATTGGTCAGTAATGTCAAGCCTTAGTACTTATACTATTAATAGAGACAATGTCTCACAAACGGAACGCATGACGATCTAACAACCAACCCTTCGTTGTTTTAAAAGTCATGGACGGCGAGGTTCAATTGAGTGGAGGCGAAAAGTAAACTTTTACCACTCTTCTATATTATCATAAGTTTTTATGGACACTGTTGTGGATTCCGGGGATGGAATCAGGCACAAATAAATAACAACGCCAAATAACACAACCTTTAGCATTTTTATTGCTCTCTCCTTTCACTAATAATGATGATCGGCATGCTTCTTTACTTGATCAATTTCATAACTCTTATCCGGCCACATTCTGAACTTAACAGCCCTGTCATCATAAAAAAGTTCATCAGAAATGAGTACATAAAACAAGGGACCGTTATAAGATAAAATTACTGTGGATAAGAAAAGGAAATGTAGAAGTTAGCTATCGTTATATATTCGAGGTGTTTGAGAGTTAACAAATAATAAGGTAAGATCTATGTTCTTATGTAGCTTTAAATCTTCGTCTGTGTCTACATTTTAAAACAATTTCATTCCTTTGATTTAATAGTTTGCTTTGATTATTATATTTTATTGTTCTATTTTATTTTCTTCTCAACATAGACTTTTTTTATACTAAGACTCTTCTGACAATTTTGTTAATCCAGGCTCGTTTTGATGTTTAGCAGAAATTTCCTGTCCTTGGCCGAATCCTCTTGTCCAAATCAATTTAAAGTCACTGCAATGTTTGTTTTACAATTGCAACCTTTCCTCATTTTCAATTCCCAAACTTTCTTTGAAATCGTTGTCTTTTTTCGGGCATTTTAATTTAGGATTGGTCCCAAAGAACGCCTATGGGTCTTCATGTAAAACATTCTTTCCATTCCTATTCTGGCAGAAATTTTTTTTATATTCTTCATATTTTCTTTAGTGGCATTTTCCATCTATGTTTTCTCCATAATTTTTGGAGTTGTATTTCTGCTCATTTTGGTATTTTTACCCTGGTAGATCTGCATTTTTTGAGGAAGTACCATTTAATCACAGGGCAATTTTCATTAATTTTTTAATTACATGAGCATCCTACGCCATGTTGTTTTTCCGTAGAATTTATTAAAATATATTTATTATGAGAGTTGATAATTTTGTACATGTTATTAGCGCTGGATTAGCTACTTTTGATCGATTTCCTTATGAAGATCTTACATAGAGGATTGTTTTTATGAAAATATTTATTTATTAACTTTAGAAAATACTGTCAGATATTAATATTTGATAGTTTACAGAAAGTGGGGGCTGAACCATAATTTTTCTTTTTCTCTGTCTATATTTCTCTTTAGATATTTCGTTTTTTTTTATAGGGGTTAAATAAAATAATTTATTTTTAAAACCACTTTTATGAAGGACATTTTCATACAATTCTTTATTTTTTATTAAGGATTTTTATGATGGATGACAATTTACTAATTCTTGTGCCGACAATAATGGGTATTTTTCTCATAATGACATTGGGGTGGTTAGAACAAACATTAATATAGTTGACGGTTTCATTCTCTTTATGGTAAGTTTTAAAGGTTTTATCATTAAGGTTAAGAGTGATGTCTAGATAATGAACTATTTTAAAATTAGAAAAACTCTCAATCTTAAATCCTAATAATTTAAAGGTCGTAATAATGATTTTTTTTTTTTTTTTTTTTGTAAATTCTCAATTTGTGGACCATT
>CAHIKZ030004700.1:1385000-1402500 GCA_903632075.3 Acanthosepion pharaonis | reverse complement strand
AACGTGGCTACAGAATATTATTCCTTCACCGATGATAACCAACGAATATTTTGTGCGATAATGCAAACGAATTAATCTTCTTTTTTTTTTCTTTTTTTTTTTTTACACTCACCATTTTTTCCTGGTATATAGAATATTATTGGGACATTTTCTTTTCTGTTTTTGTCGTGAAAATTCGTGGTTTTTGAGGATGAAAATAAAAAGAAAACCTTGGCATAAATTATACGATGAAAGAAAAAAAAATACCCAATGGCGTTGTGTCAAAAGGACCAAATAAAATAAAATACTTGACACAAAATAACAGCTGTCTGTAGAACCTGGCAAGTAATGGGCGTACCTTATTCGGGGGAAATCTGTCCCCGAGTGAAGCAAAGATGCAACTTCCTAATCACATTGATTTTCTCTGAGAGCTTCACGCTTGAGAGTAAAAAAAAGTTGTTGATATATATAGTTTTTTTATTGTTTTATTTAATATACCTTCATCCTGCAAAGGTATGTTTTACAAAAAGATAAGTGAAAATAAGTAATACATTACGGGTGCTTTTCTACGTTGATGAGATCAGAGGTCAATCACGAATTTAGGGTAAAATAAAAAAAAGAAAAAAAGAAAGGAACTGGACGAGATAAAGATAATAATATTATTGTCCGCCATTTTTAACGGCTTCGTATTGCGTGGACGGTTATTTCAGTTTTGCACATTTATTTTTTTTCTTATTCTTCAACGTTTGGATATTGGTTTTTATTTCTGATTCTTTATTTTTTACATCATAGATTTATTATTATTATTATTATTATTGTTATTATTATTATTATTATTACACTTAGTGAAGAGCGCGATTTATGAGAGGGAAAGAAAAGAACAGAAAAGACCGTGTGTTTAACAATGTTTAACAACATTTCGACAGAATGGCTGTCCTCTAAGTTAAGTTAAAATATTTCATACAAGTATAAAATTATATCAAATTTACACGTCTTTCTACAAAAGTCACTTGCCTTGAGAAAAACGATTGTCCTGGTATAGAATGCGACAAAGGGAATAGAATCCAACCATTGTGAATGTAAGGCATCCTAAAAGTGAAATACATGACACGCATTGTTCTAACCTTGAATTTTTCTGTTAGTTGATTAGTTAGTAAAAACATTTAATCAAATAGTTTCATATATATCGTATGGAACTCTCCTTACATTTTGTTTATTTCTCCGGGATGGGTGTCATTATCTTCATTCATAATATTATTATTATTATTATTATTATTATTATTATTATTATTATTATTGACTGAGTATGGTGATGTAGCCGAGTGGATCGCTTTCTGACTATGAGGTTGGGTTCGAATCTATCAGGTCATCCCATAATTTCTGTCCGAATTTTGAATAAAGAAAACAAGTGACTAAATGTTACATTTAATTACAGATTCAATCAGCAATGTATTTCCCCTGATTATCTATGACTTCCTTCCATCTATTAACAAGCTTAATAATTCCATTACTGTAAAATTCTTTTGGCTTTGATTCGAAGAACTCACAAATGTCAGTTTTAACCTCTTCCTGAGTTACAAAAGCTGTTTCTTCCAAATGATTCTGTAAGCTACGAAACAAATGGTAGTCTGAAGGAGCAAGATCGGGAGAATAAGGTGGATCAGGAATTTTCTCCCAACCAAGTTCTTCCATATTTTGTGAAGTGATTCTTGCTGTGTGTTGTCGCGCATTGTCCTGATGAAACATCACCTCTTTTCGATTCACTAGAGCAGGTCTTTTTTTCCTCAAAGCTTGGTTCAAACGCTCTCATTGCTGACAGTATATTTGAGCATTAATTGTTGCATTAGGTGGTAAGAATTCAAAGTGGATTATTCCTTGGCAATCCCACCAGATTGAAAGAACTTTTTGCCCATGAAGTTCTCTTCTCGGCTGTAGCTGGGGTCCTTCCCCTTTACCAAGTCACTGTCTACGACATTTCGATAAAAGATCCATTTTTCGTCGCCAGTCAGAAGTCTATCCAAAAAAGGAGAAACAAGTTGGCGAGAATGGAGAGAAGAGCAGATGTCAACTCAGGATTTGAGGTTGTTTTCAGACAATTCATGAGGCACCCATTTTCCAAGTTTAGGAACTTTTCCAAGTTGTTGAAGATGACGATAAACAATTGTATGGTTTGAACCGAGAACCACTGCCAATTCCTCAACTGATAAAGCAGGATTTTCTTCAAGGGCTGCTTCAAGAAGCTTTTCATCAAACTCAACTGGACGTCCGGTTCGATCTTCATCTTCAAGGGTGAAATCTCCACTTCTTAATTTTGCAAACCATCTTCTGCAAGTTCTTTCATTCACACATTCCTCTCCATAAACTGAGTGAATGTTTCTAGTCGCTTCGGTTGCTGAGTTTCCTTTCTTGAACTCATAAAGCATTACGTGCTTCAAATGATTCTTGGGTACTTCCATCTTAGCAGGGTTTTAATCAGACAAAATTTAATTTTATTGTTCTCTGAAATAAAATTTGATCAGTTTAAATGCATCTAAACATAAAAATAATGTTCAGCTCCATTAGACATTATAAAATATTCTTTAAATTTCGTTTATTTTAAAAAAAAAGGTAAAATTCGGACAGAACTTATGGGATGGCCTGATAATTATAGTTGATCTTTTAGTCAAGAACGTCTTTTTGATTTTACCGACTAGGGACGTGATCCCAGTGTCAGGTACATTTGGAGGGTGTCTGAAAACCATACACGGGTTGACTAAAAAGGGTGGGAAATTGTATAGAGGGAACTGCTTGGAACACAGCGATAGCACGAAATCAAAAGTCATCATGGCCGAGGGGTAGAGCGTATTGCTGATTCGGACAGATTATAAGCTCTCTCCAAGAAACTGCAACTACGGTTCGTTCACACAGGTGTAGTTTCTGGCTTGAGCAGTCGTATGTCATAGGGTTTGGCTAGGCATCCTGGCAAATATGCGTGCTCGGGAAGAAGTAGCAACCGGCTATTTATCGAGCAAGAGATGAGCACACGAACGAAATGACGCTTGGATACCAATATACGATGCACAATGAATCCATCTTGACTGGTAAATGTATAGCAGGCTCAGGCAACACGCCTAAACAATTTTTATATTTTTATCCTTAGAGTGAGAAAAATGAAAAGAGACAGTTGAAATGTCTAGGGCATGTAATGAGGAAAGAGGGCTTAGAAAAATTGACTCTCACATGACAGATTGAAGGCAGGAGTAACAGGAAATAAAAGGTAATCCTATTTAGCGAGCTGCTGTAAATGGATGGCAGTTTTTAGGGGAGATAATAAAAAAAGAATTATTAAAGGATCCAAAGGACTGGAAATTGTAGAAAGCCATTATCGCCAACGTCCTTAAAGGACACGGTACATAATAAAAGAATAACGAGTTTGTTTAAATGAATGGCAGAACAGGTTTTAGAAGTGATGGCGGAATAAATTATTAAAAAATGCCAATATTGACAATTATGGTGTTCTCTTTGCTCTCTCCTCAAAACATCTCATCAAAATTACAACAAAAAGGAATAAAACTAAATTAGCTAAGATAAGAAAAAACACCACCTACCCCTCATCAATCTTTCTCTCTCCAATATTCATGGTATCCGTCCCAACTTCCGCAGCGTAAAATCCTGCCACCTGGAAAGGTCGTCAGATATCCTTGCCCTTTGTGAAATCAATTGAATTTTTTCATTGCTACAAATGGATTCTTTCTTCCAGGGTATAGTCCCCTTTTGTAGAAAAGATTCCAGCATTCGCATGCATGGCCTTGGTGTTTATATCCAGGATTGTCTTCCGGTGGCCGGGGAATTGTCTCTCGAGGCTGCTGACTAATCTTTCATGTGCTTGCGTCTTTCGCTACTAAACTCTGTCCGCTAACACTTTTTCCTTTATCGTTCTCCCAAGACTGCAGTATATTAGACGCAGTAGCTGACAGTATAGAAAAGGCACTTTCCAATCATCTGCGAACATCTACATCTTCGGTGATTGTAATGCTCACCATGACACGTGGTTGATACATTCTAAAGGAACTGATGTTGTCGGTATACAGCCATTACATTTTTCCATTGTCCAATCCCTTGCTCAAATCGGGGTCTTCCAAACTGAGCAGCATGATTCACTACTTGACCTTCTTACCTTTTCTTTTCGCTCTTGCCGAGCTTCACGACATTGCCCTCTTGGTAACTCGGACCGTTATTTCTTGGTAGCCACTGTTATCTCCTTCCAAGCATCCATTAAACAGGAAACCCCAATACATAAGATTTCTTTCCGTTACCAACACGCTGATTGGAACTCATTGCGGAATTTTCTTCGTAACGCCCCACAGAATGACATCTACAAACTCCCAACTGAAAATTGCCTTACTGAGGTTTCTTCTTGAGTGGAAGCCGGCATGGACGTTTTCATCCCTTCTAGGAAATACCAACTGAAAGCAAAGTTCTCTCCATGGTGCACACCAGCATCCTCAGCCGCCATATTTTAGAGGAACCCTTATTTCCCGCTTTACCAGCGTGACAGCCCTCGTCATAACAGGGGCTTAATTGCTACTACTCGTAATAAATATAAGTGAGCCCTCGAAGTTTCTAAGTCCCTATTTACTGAGAGACTGGGGCACCGCAATACATGTAAAATCATTGGCCCTCGCGACTACTGACGTCTCTGTAATAGGGTACTAAATAGGTGCCAGGTATCTATCACCAATCTTTAATCGATTTGAGGTGTTATCACCCTCTGCTGATAAAGCTGAATTCTTCGCCCGTAATTTCTCCTCAAACTCTACTCAAGACCCATCTGGAGTATCCCTGATTATCTCCCCTCTTAGAAGTGAATATCTGTTGAGTGATATGCATATAACCCTTTCCATGGTCTTTGTTATTATCTCTAGATTCCCACAAAACATGTGGACTCGATGGAATCCCTATAATAGTCATAAAGAAGTGTGCTCTCGAATAGGCCCCTGTTTTTTCTATAAACGCTATAATAAATGCCTCGCTGTTTTCTGTTTTCTTACCTGCTGGAAGCTATCGTCTGTTCCAGTACTTCAGAAATCTGGTGAACCATCCAACCCATCGAAATATCCTCTCTCATCACAGGGACTTTTCTCAAACAAGCGATACGCTTCGTTTCTCCAAGTCAACTGATGATATACTAACGATAATTGCGGGAACGAGTCTATCAGGCTCTAGATAAAAAAGAAAAAAAAAGGTGAAGCCTGGACTGTAGCGTTGGACAACTCGAAAACCTCTGACAAGTTCTAGCCTTCAGGTCTTGTCCCCAAGCTGAAAAGTTACGGTATATACTGGCACATTTTTGAGCTGATCCTGTAGATCCTATCAAGTGGTGAAATGAAAGTTGACCTTTCGTACGAACGCTGGTGTGCCCAGGGCTCCATCTTGGTCCCACGCTGTTTTTAATCTTCACTAACGACCTTCCCGATGGCATCAACTCCCAACTTGGTATCTACACTGTCGATACTACCATTCACTTCTGCCTCAATCGTGGAACTGATTAGACCGACGAGGTCAAAATGGCCGCTGAGGTAAAAACGATCTCAAGACCGTAGTTAATTAGAGCTAAAGATGGCTTGCCTTCTTTAACGTTTCGAAAACAAAACTTAACTCCATTCATCGTCTAAGACGCCCCTCTTTGTCTTCTATGAATATGGCTGATGCTATCCTCCAGGAAAATGATTCATTGCGTCTTTACGGGCTAACGTTTTCAGCTGACATGGCGTGGCAAGACTGCATTGAATTCATTGCTAGATCAGCTACTAAAAAAGTCGATTCACTGTGCCGGGCGCGACAGTTATTCTCTCTGGAATCTACCTTGTATATCTATAAGTTTACCATTCGTCGATGCGTTGAATATTGCTGCTATATATGGTCCGGTGCCCCTGCTACATGCCTGGAGTTCCTTGATAAGATCCAAAAAATAATCAGCCATATTTGGTATTTCTCTGGCAGCTCGTCTTCAGTCACTTGCTCAGCGCCGGAAGCTTGCCTCTCTGTACCCTTTTTCTATAAATACTTTCATGGTAATTGTTCGCATGTGCTCTTTGCTGTGGTGCTTAGACTGTATAAATTTAGGCGCAATACTAGACTGGCGTCGAAATCTCATCAAATTTGCGCTAGCTCGATGTAGCCGTAACTTCAATTTTAACATTATATATTCTTGCACTTCACACATGTGGAATTCGCCTCTGGTTCCATAATTTCCAGCCAACTTTAATCTTCAAAACTGTAAATTCAATGTCAATCGCTATTTACTGTCCTCCTGAACGATCTTTCTTTTTTCTCCATATTTCTAATATTTCCGTTCCTAATTTCTACACACCCTGTAATCCCTTGCATGCTAGTAGCTGTACGGCCTTGTTTGTCGTGATACCGATTTATATATATATATATATATATGTAATCATCAAACGTATAGTCTGACAAAAATCTGCAACAGTATGCTCTTACTTACTGAGGTTCAAATATACGACAGAAGTCATTGTCTACGAAACAAAATCGCTGTTATGCCACGGATTTTTATTTTTTTTTATTTTCGAATTTCTTTTTCGGTCTTTTCATCTTGCAGTAGGGTATCATGATCGATTTTTTAATTATCTCCCTTTCTTATTTGCTCGCTAGGGGGCATTATCGTCTTTCTTAAACGTTCAGAATTACCACTCAAATGCTAAATTATTTGATCACTCAGCGATTTACTTACGGTTCTTTTTCGTTATTCCCTTTGCATGTTGTCAACAAAACGAAATCGTTTTCGCGTGAACGTCGTGAAAGTAAATACATACTGACCAAAATGTCAAAAACGAATGGAAAGATGTCGGTGAGTAAACCAAGATAGTAATGATATTAATAATGTCAAAGGAAGCTTTAATTATCACAAGCACAAAGTCTGTAGAATGTTAAAAATACTAATATCATTTGGGTAGAATATTTCTTCAGATATAAGGTGTGCTAATGCTGCACCCGGGTCCCTCAAACTGCTGCTAGTAATGCGACAACGACAACGGATAACCCCAATCTAAATATTTCTTGTATTAGGTTGGTTTGGCTACGTAGATCTTATGGCTTATAAAATATTGTATTATTTAAGCAGAAAATACGGTTTTGTCAACAAGTAGCCTAATCAGGGATCTTTTAATTTTGGAAGATGAACAGGGTGATGTACTAACAATCATTAGTGGGTAGTAGAGGATTATGATGTGGAATTTTTGTGTGTGTTCAGCACTAAATATATTCATGAAATATTGCTGCAACAAGATCAAACCACTGCATACACAGCCCAGGTAAAGATGGGATTTCTCAGGCAAACCTATAGTCATCAGATTTCACTGAAAACTGCAAGACTATGGCTACCATGTTCTAATCTAAGGCCTTTTTCTTTGGCGATACCTTAATGTGGGTTTGTGCGCATCAATAAACTTCAGATATTTTAGTAACCCAAGGATTACATCTGTGCAGAAATTCGAATGCAGCTATTATTAATGCAGTTATGGAGAATGCTATCCTAAGAGCGCGTTTTGTAAAGTCAACAATAGTGGATAATTACGTTAAATTTTCTTCTTCTTCAATGAGCCGTGTACATTCAGGAAGTGGGAGATCATGGCTCTCAACAACTTCCTAACACTTGTAGCGCTTAGTAATATTTGTCTTTTGCTCATTCATTCAAAGAGCTCGTCAGATAGTTAGCCTGCTGATTCTCTTTGTCACTTCTGACCTCGATATATCATGTGAGTATCAATTTCTCCAAACCAGCCTTCCTCATTATGTGGACAGGTTAATTTAAGCTAAAACTTTCTGATTACACACACACACACACACACATATATATATATATATATATATATATATATATATATATATATATATATATGTTGTTCATGATGACGGTCGTCTTTGAGTATAGAATCCAGAGGTTAGTGAATACTTCGAAGACTGTCGGGAAGCGTTGTTCAGGTCGGCAGTGGATATCTCGGTAAAGTAGCAATAGTTCTTCCTTGTGTTCCTCTTCGCCTGACAAGCTGACACTGGACATTCGGATAGAGTAAATAAAATGGCCGCCTTTATACACGACGGATTGAATATTCTACGTCTTCTGATTGGTGAACCCTTCTCTTGGTGGACTATAAAGTGAGTCAAGTCATTTGGGCTAGCTCACTAGTACATACATATACACAAAAAAAACTACAACATATAAGGCATATTTGGCAGCTGGTATCCATCCAAACAAGTCTAATTAAAAAGAACCGAAAAGCTCTGTCTGAAGTTGTGGAAAAACGGTCTCAAGTTCATATTTTGTTGAATCGATGTGGTGTATATATGGTAGTTCGAATCCTAATATCTATTATTGAATATCCTTGCTTGAACCGGCTCTAATGTTCCAGTTAGAGAGGTTTGGCGACAGTAGCCGTGAGTCGTTGGGGCACAGTCCTATGAGTAAGGCAAACTCGAATGAGTTCTACCACAGAATATGTGATCGAGCAGCGCTATATCGAGTTTAATTCATTACCTCTTCGTCACAGAGGCACGTTTCTACAGTTAGTATGATGTTTGTCTCATATTGTAGCGTTACGGGTTTCAATTCTTTGGTAGTGAATGCACACTGCTGATGAGTCCCAAATATGACACGAAACGGCTGTCCAGTGCTTTCTGCATTCTGTTGAGGTTTCGTCTAGACTCGATGAATTACTTAATTATGATTATCTAAAACCCTCCTAATAATTTCTATCACAATCTCTCTCTCTCTCTCTCTCTCTCTCTATATATATATATATATATATATATATATATATATATATATATATTAACCTACAAACACCTTTGACTGAAAAGAACGTGCAACGTGTTTAATATTTTTACAATTTTTGGTTGAGATGTAGAGTATTATGTTCGAAGTAAAAAAACTGTACGAAGTTCATACATTTTTAATTTTTGGTTCAATTGCATTCCACTTTCGCAGTCATTATCAAGAATCGATGTGATGTCGGTACTGTAGTTAGAATTTCTTTGCCTGCCTCCTGATATTCATAAGGACGCTGAGCATGTGAAATGGTCTGACGTAACGTCATGTATAACTGCTTTTGGGAAACAGGACAGTACAAAACGAATTCAGTTTATTTATTTTAGTATATTGTAAGAATTAATTCATTTTTTAAAGTTTTAATACTAATATACTATGTGAGCATTATGTCAATTTTATACACTTCAAGATTACCTCTGCTGTGCTAAATGATATCATATTTAATGTGTGCTGATTATTTTGTATGTATATATATATATTCATATTGATCCATCGAGTCTAAAAAGAAGAATCCTCAGCAGAATTCAGGAAACAATGCATGGCCGTTTTGTCCTATTTGGGACACCTCAGCAGTGCGACATTTTTTGTTTATACATTCTTTTTTATCGATACAAATATTTAAGTAAATGCTCTGTTTATAATAAACAGCATTAATGACATTTACCGGCCTGAATGTCCGATAAATTTTCATAGAAACTATGCGTCCTCCTATACGGAACCGTTATATATCCTGACGTGTTTTTACCGATTTTGCCACGGAGGAGCGTTTCGATAAGCAAGGTTGATTTACTGTTTTTAAACTCTATTTTTCCATGATTCTCTCACGTACATTCATATCTGCTCAATGCGTATCCAAATGTAACCAAATGATGTCATACATTATGAAATGGACAAAGTCCGACAATTATTTTCTATGAAAATTTCTCGGACGTTCTGGCCGGTAAATGTTGTTAATACTATTTATTATGAACAGAGCATTTACTTAAATAATAAAATGCATCCAGGCAGAGAAAGAAAGGCAGAAAGGGAAAAGAAAGAAAAGAAGAAAGGAAGGGAAAAGTGAGGCGAGATCCGAATCATAGGTGATAAGTGAACACACACACGGCTAAGAGGCAATAAAAAAAAGGGTTATTTTGATAAGTGGCAAATGGCGAAAGAGTGTCATTACAATGACAATGAGATTTGAGTGTGTAGGGAAGTGTTATCTAAGGATATGAAAACAAACTATTGGTACGGGAAGGCATCTTATTATCAACACAGACCACCGGCCAAGGGAAAAATTCAAGTGAAAATGTTATTTCGATAAGTGACGAAAAGAAACAGGCGACTAAAAAAGACTTTGGACAGATATGAAAATTAAAGGCCACCTACAAGTAATCGTTGATCGATTTACCTACTTGGCCTGCGCGAATGGAATTGTGTTATCAAGAAATGTTCGCCAAAGAAAGTCCACTTGAAAACGTTAATTCTGATAATTGACAAAACACAGGTGTAGCTACAGAGCCTTAGTTAGATATGGAAAATTAAAATCCCACACAAGCAGTCTCGCTAGCTAAATTCTTTTCGACAAAACAACTTTTGCCTGCGATAATAAATTTATGTTATCAGGAATATGTGCCGAAGGAAAATGGGTGGGGACCCAGGGGTGTTTTTCTTTCTTCCTTGGAGATGTCAGACTGACTGAAAACTTGGGGATAATTCTTTTCTGAGGCCATGTCGGGAAAACCAACCATCTTGATGAATTAGCGATAAACTACCTGACAAACGCCACGTGTTGAACAAAGAGTTGTCATATTATCCGTTCGTGGCTAGACAAGTGATAACGGCGATTTGAAAGGAAGAAAAAGGAAAGAGAAGAGATAATTATTTTTTTTTAGTTAAGCAAGGTATTTTTTCCGATACAAATCCGCGGATTGTTCACGCCCGACTAAGACATCATTGGTCAAGTGGTGATCACGTGACGCACGAGGGAGGAGGAAAGATACCCGACCAAGACCTCATTGGCCAAGACTGATCACGTGACGCACGAAGATCCAGAGTATAAGTATGAGAAGCTGCTACGAAGAAGTGGGGAGGGCAGTTCACGCCCCTCAGAAGTATGGTGAGAAAGTGGGAGTGAGAAAAAATTCCCAAAAATGGAAAAGAGTGGAAAATCCCTAACCAGAAATAAAAGAGGTGGATATGTATTTAGAATTATCGAGGAACCCCCCGGACGCCGACAGACCCACCCCGGTTTTGGTCGGCGTCAATAAAAGCCAGGCCCCAACAGGCAGAAATCAGTTCGGGCCCTGGCGGCAGAGATGAGTGTCCAGAGAGTTCGAGCTCCAGTTTTCAGAGTTGAAGCCGCCTCGAGATAGCAGACCAAGATTCACGCAAAATTCCGGACTCCTCTTCAACCAAAAACAATTAGAACCAGACCACCGAAATAAGTTTTTCGACTTTCGTCCAAAGACACACCGAAACACAAATTTCTTAGAGAGCAAACAACTTGAAGCGTTAAAACTTGCCTAGCGAAAACGACGTGTCACAATCTACAGAACGGGTCGGGAGATAGATGCAGTCCTATGTATCGAACAACTAGACACAAAGTTTGTTAACTTTTTCTTTGATACTTTGAACTTTTTGAGTTTTCATTTTGTTTTATTTTATGCATATTTGTGTGTTATCACCCCGGTTGAACTCAATTTGCATTACGGCCCCAACCACTGATTGATCTCGTCTGTCTAAGATCAATTCACAACGTGGGTAGGCAGACTGGAGATCAATGCAGTTACCTTGGTAACCAGGCGTTGGAAGCGAGTTGGGAGCGGCCAGGTTGATGTCAAATCTAACCAGATTCCCACCCGAGTCACCAAAAGGTTAGAACGTCACATTTGGGTGCCGCGACCGATACCAAGCCAGTTGGTCGTCACAGGACGAGAGAACACGACTGACGCGACAGGCGGACGTCACGTTTGGAGCAGCGACACCCGGACGGAGCAGCGAGGAGCGAACAGCCGGCGCCGCGGCGAAGACGTCACAAGTGGTGCTGTTTGAGGACGTCACAACTGGCGCCGTGGTAGAGCAGGATAGAACGTCACAGTTGGCGCTGCGACCGGGGGACGACGTCACACACACACACACACACACACACACACACATATATATATATATATATATATATATATAACAGTCGTGTTATATATTGATGTCCGATTTTATATTTACATACACTATTTTAATATATTAAATAATATTATTTTTAATCATTTTTATCTTTGTATATTTGCTTGCTTAAGTTATATTTCAATAATTGGTGAGCAATTATGTAATGACACTTTCAGTCTTAAATATTTATTGGTTGTGGTATCCGATTGTCTGGGTCAATGTCTGTGGATGTGTGTGCATGTATTTATAATTGTCTATGTGTATGGAAAGTGCATTCACTTTTAATCGTGTATGTATGTACGTGTGTATGTTTCCTTTTCCCCACCCACTTCCTTTTTTTTTTTTTTTTTAAACGATCGTGGTGATGTTCTCTGTCTCGTCTCTTTTTGTGTGTGTGTGTATATATATATAAATATGTCTTAAAATGTATACATTGTCAAAGGGCTGGATATAAAATTAGCTAAAGTAACTTCAATGAAGAAATAAATTGAATAACATTTATATTTCTTCTTTTCTCTTCAGTAATTTTATAGTTATAAACTTAATACCGATTAAATTTTGATTTTGAAATTAGCAGTTTTTAATTTTAGTATTAAATTTTATCATATAATTTAGTAATTATTGGTTAGAATAAATTCTTTTTTAATACTACCCATATTTTAAACATCTGAATAGCTATTATAACATGACTTCGTTGTCAAGCTTTTTGAATTTTCCTATACTTGTATTTTGATTGGTGCATCTAGCTTTTGTAACAACGGTTTCCTCTTGTGAAGGATTGTTAATTACTTCGAAACTTTTAAAACCATTTATTTTACATTATTTACATCATCACTTGATAAGACACTGAGGGTGTTGAAACAAAATGGCTAATTTTGTAGTGATTTTATAACATTTTTATGTTAAAATTTTTTTAAATAAATAATTATGTATATATATATATATATATATATATATATATATATATATATATATATATATATAATATGTACTGCCGCAGGTCAACTGACGGCTATTTGCTTATTATATATATATATATATATATATATATATATATGGAATATTAGTGTTTAAGCCTTTTTATTATATCCTTATCTGTCCTGGACATTGAGTTCTACCTGGATTCTATCCTCTTGGGATTTTTTATTCAAAAATATACATGTATGTGTATGCACCTATGTATATATATTTATATATTTTGCATATGTATATGTATATTTACCACTAATATTAGCTATATATATATATATATATATATATATATATATATATATATATATATATATATATATATATAGTAAAAAAAAGTAGCTAAAAACTTAAAATATATACAAAAAACATACGGGTTGTTTTTTGTAAATTACCGTAATGAAATAAATAAAACCATTGTTCCTCTTTGCAGGTTCTAGATATTTATTACGTAAAAATTACATAATTGTGGCACAAGGCCGAAAAAGGGGGGGTTTAAAGCTGGTCCACACTAACTATCTTATTCCTAGCTAATCCGATTCCCTACCCATTCACTCATTACAATTTACCCATTCACCACAAGAACTCGTCCATCACCAATTAATCCGCCATGCACTATAATACCACCTCCTCTCTAGGGGGACCTACAAAACGCGCCCCATGCCATAAAGACTGAATGATAGTAAAATATATATAAAATCTGTGATGAAAATTGAGAAGGGAGATGAAACCAGTAACAAACTGAAATATTAGCACAAATCAAATTAAACATAACTGATGTTAGTAGGGCCCGTCCAACCCTCAAAAAGGAGAGACCGCTGTATTCTGCCCATGGGACAAAATCAAGAAGCTCTCTCACTACGGGTGTGGGAAAAGGATAAAAAAAAATACGGGCATGGGAAAATATAAAGCTGACCCAGTCGAGATGAGAAAGAACGGGCCAAAACAAACTGGTCGGGGTGGAGGATCTCGACTGGAATCATAACCAAAGAGGCAGCCGGGAACAGGCCAGGAACAACACTTACTCACATTAACTAGGTACACTAAGGCTTGTCTAACCTAACCAAGGGGAGGGCTCCGCAGGAAACCACCCCGATGGGACGTAGGTTGACCTAAAAGAGAAAATCAAGGCTAGCCCCGTTCAAACGAACCAGGCTCGCCTCTTTCACCCACCTTTCGCTGAAGGCTGTCGAATGCAAGCGTTTTCTATCAGTTCTAATCTTACTCTTGAGCTGATGCTCAAAGAATCGAATCAGATCCTGATGAGAAAGACGATTACCCAGAAGACTGCCCATTAGAAAATAAATGTTGTATTAATTCCGTGGTATACCAATGTACTATTTCATCCACAGAGAGCCCTAGCACTAATATGATATACATTGGGTCCACGAAGAATAATTTTAAAGATAGATGGAGGCAGCATAAGTGCTCCTTTAATAATATAAACAAACGAAATCAGACTTCACTATCAAAATATTTTTGGCACCTGAAGGAAACAAATAAGACACCAAAAGTTAAATGGAGCATCATTGACAAGGCCAGAATATGTAAAGCTTGGGATGACCCATGCCCTTTGTGCCTCCATGAAAAATTGCACATCATTAAACTTCTAAATAATAATAATCTATTAAATAATAGACACGAGTTAACGGTTTTTTGTAGGCATCATCAGATTTTTGGTTTGAATTATTAGATAAAAAAAAAAAATTTATATAACTTGTTTAACAAATAGCCCAATCATCAGATTCATAGTAGAAATTATTAACTACAAACTTGCATACTACATAACACACTTCATAATCCATAGCCTAAATTACTAGTTTAAATACCTTACATATAAGATAACCCTTTATGAAGTCGTCAAAAATTAAACGTTACGAAAGTTTTCCTTTTTTTTTTATATGCACAATTCCCTTTCATAATAAAATAAAATAAAATAAATAAATAAATCTCCATAGACAATCAAACTAGACGATGGCGAATACATCTTCCGTTTCATTTTTTGACACCCCCACCTTTCCCCGACTTGACACCTTGAAAGTATCTCTATACCGCTACTCAATATAAACACCCTACACTCGCCTACCCAATTTAGAAAATTCACCATAGCTGTTACCATGGGGATTTTGATTTCAATTTTAAAACAAGTAAATTTCAGATATACGTTATTCCAACAAAATTTCGCTTGAGGATGGAACGGAGCCCATTTTACTTTCAACTCAATTTAATTTAAAGGATTATATTGAAGTTTTCGGCTCTAGTTTTGAAACATGAGACCTCTTATGTAGCGATTTGGAATCATATTTTTAAATAAATAATTATATATATATATATATATATATATATATATATATAGTTATTTTCCAAGCTTAGCTTAGATATAGCACAAAGCCTAAAGTATGGGAACCCAGTGAGAATCGAACTAACTACTCCCCTCTTGATAGTTTTAGCGAGACAAGCTTAATAATCATTACACCACTATATAATTATATATGTATGTATGAATATATATAATATATATTTATATATATATATATATGTGTGTGTGTGTGTGTGTGTGTGTGTGTGTGTGTGTGAGTGTGTGTTTGTGTGTATGTGTGTGTGTGTATGTATATATATATATATATATATATATATATATATATATATATATATATAATATAACTACCAACATGATCGCTGAAAAATGGGCATAGCAGAATAATAACGGCCTGAAAATTGCTGAAATTATTTTTATTGTATAAATGTTTATATTATTATTAAGAGGAAAGATCATATATTTTTTAATAATTTCTAGCACGACCAAAATTTTCATTAAGAATCTTGTATTTTTTTATCAGCAAATTTGACAGAAAATCGATCGTCAGCCATTTTTTTAACTTTTGTTTACAAAAGTGAATGTCTCCGTTTAAAATTCTTTTAAACAATTAATGATGATTTTTTTTAACATTAATTTAAGAACATTAGAAATTATAAAGATTATTTGATATATTTTGAAACCAACATTACTTACTTTCTGCGCTGAAAAAATGTACTTTAAAATGAGAGAAAGCCGGTCTTAACAGCCGTGTTGATTGACAAGTGACATGTGCGTGATATTATCACGCACTGATATTTTGCGGAGGAAAAGTTATAGTACGAAAGGTCACAAGTGACAGTTTTGCTTTATGTGAACAACTTACCTCGTTATTTTTAAGTAGGCATAGCATGATAAAAGCGGCCTTAAACTGGACGAAAGCATAATTCTGTCGTCAAAATATTTATGTTACCCCCAACGCAAACCACGTGATGCATCCGGTCTTCCGTATATTTTAATTAAGCTATTTTTGGACACAAAAAACCATGTTATATTAGATTTTTATCTATTTGCAGATTGCTGATTGTAACTAGCTTTATTTTATAATCTGTAATGGTATTTATCTACTTAATAACACTATCGACTTAACTGTACATCATTTTCATTAATTTTAGAATATTTAACAACTTTAATGAAAAAAATTAAAATAATTTAAGAAATAACAAATAATTGTTGTAAAAATGTATTTTTCATCGAAAAGGTTTTTTTGCTTTGAGACAATATTATCCACATTCATAAAAACAAGTAAAGGCAAATAAAAACTTTTGAAATTACATAATATCTTTGTTTTATTGAGTTTTGTATGTTACAATTCAGAGCTGATTTTAAGGTAGAAGGGTGTCAACTAAAAAAAATGATTTGCGTTTCTCAAAGCCTTGTGCTTTTAACTAATAAATCACTAAAAATGTACACATTTGAATTTCAAGAAGTTTTCATAAAATTAGTTGGGAGGGGGGGTAATAAATATAAAAAATACCATGACTTTAAAAAAAATAAGCATATTTATAATAATTTCCATAATTTATGAATATTTTCTAAAAGTTTCATTAAAATTCGAAATGATTTTTAATTTTGCTAGATCTTCAAAATTAATGACTGCCTTTAAAAAAATGGACAAATATCCGCCATGTTATTTAGAAGGACAGTCGATTATGAAGAGAAACAAGGTTTTTCAATCAAAAGTTAAAATGCTCTAATAAAGACAGAAAAATTAAAAATTACTTTGTTGTTTCCTCTCAAGAAAAACAAACATTTAGACGATAAAATTTTGTTTTCGTCATGTTCAAGGCCGTTATTTTCCTGCTATGCTCATTTTCCAGCGATCTCATGTTGGTACCTAATATAATATAATATATATATTTATAATATAATATATATATATATATATATATATATATATATATATATATATATATATATATATATATATATAATATATATGTGTTTACTTGTGTGTTTGTATATGTTTATTTCTCTGTGTGTGTGTGTGTGTGTGTGTGTGTGTGTGTGTGTGTGTGTGTGTGTGTGTGTGTGTGTGTGTGAGCGTGTGTGAGAGTGTGTGTGTGTGGATGAGCAGGCCTGATTGAGTAATGGAGAGCGACTTCGAATTCCAATCGAATTCATTACATTCACTTTTGTGGTTATACCCTCGTCTTCATCTCACCCCCACTAGCTCTGGGTAAATAGAAGGAAAGACCAGCTTCTATAGCCTTGGACAACAACAG
>CAHIKZ030004700.1:1325000-1380000 GCA_903632075.3 Acanthosepion pharaonis | reverse complement strand
CATCGTACCTGGATATATATATATATATATATATATATATATATATATATATCAAATATGTGGTGCAGTTCAATTTATATTACAATGAATCATTTTATATCATTAAATTTTCTAATCTAATTTCGTATCAATGATCCACTGTAATATTATATTTCACGCTTTAGCGTCGTCAGACAAACTAGTTTTTCTGACGATCGCTAAAGCGTGAAAACCAGGGTCACAATCTCACATCTATCCAACCAAATATATATATATATATATATATATATATATATATATATATATATATATATATAATAAAAAAAAAAGTCGAAAATATAACTAAAGTCTAAGAATAATTATTTACAGTAACTTTTTACTGTTCTGACAGTTCTTTGATTTTCAAAATTTATATATATATATATATATATATATATATATATGCACATATACAGGGTGTATCAAAAATACATTTACAAACCTTGGGCGATTTCCTCACACTTAATCAAGGAAAAGAGTCCATATACATATGTTCGTAAATCCTTCGTTTCTGAATTATTAAGTTTAATGTTGATGATAGACGCTGTTAAATGTACAATTCAAAAAAAGAGACAATTCCTAAATACTTATTACCATAGTTTATGATTCCAGGGATTCTGTCTCAGCAAAGATTGGATGACCCGGCTACCTTCAGTTCGGAAACTCAATCTCATACAGCCGGCACAGCTGCATCTGATTGCGTTTCCGAATCATTATCATGTGCGAAGCCGTATTTAAAAATCATGCCTGCTCTCAATATGAATTTCTTGCCATTGTTAAACCGAAAACTTCTTATTTAACTCAATTCTATACACATTAAATGTAGAAGACAGTAACCTAGTCTCCTAGGCAACGCAGCGTCATCTCTTGTAGACTTTCATAAATCTTAATAACGCAAAAACGAAGGATTTACAGATATATGTTTATATGGTCTTTTGTTCTTTTTTAGTGTCAAGAACGCGCCCGAAATTATTCTGAAAATATTTTAATACACCCTATCTATCTATCTATCTATCTATCTATCTATCTATATATATATATATATATATATATATATATATTCTATACACCTCTCACTGCCTCTCCCCTTGTATGTGTGTGTGCGTGTATGTATAGATAAGTTCCTCCAATTGATTGATAAACATTTTCCTGAAAGTAAAACTATTTTTAAAGTATTTAACAGTAGCACATTAAAACTTAGTTATAGCTGCACCAATAATCTTGAGAAGATCATAAAGTTACACAATAGTAAAATTTTAAACCAATTTAATAATTTGAATCATAATACAAGTTCCAAGAAAAATATCGTTAATGATACCGGATAGTTTTATTGTAGGAATTCTAACCATTCCCCATTGCCAAACAAATCATTTGTTTATCTTTGTACTATCTCTACAACATATATTGGTTGTACTAAGAATTCTTTCAAAACTAAGTGGTATCAACATGTGTTGTCCTTTACTAATAATACTTATAGAAATAATACATCACTTTCCAAATATTTTTGGAGTTTAAAAGATGATAATAAACCTTCTAATGTGAAATGGAATTTTTTAAAAATGGCAAGGAAATGTAGATCCTAACGCGAACACTGTTTTCTATGTTTACATGAAAAAATGGAAATGATCAGGTTCTTTGGTAAGAATGCTTTATTAAACCAAATATCTGAGTTAACGGTAAATTGTAAACACCGTCTACCTTTCACTTTACAATTCAGATAGACTTGGTATTTGATAATGCTTTTTTCTTATATTGCTTAACTTTCTATTTGTAAGATTAATTTGGATTTAATATAATTTTGTATTAAGCTCCTGCTAGTATTAGTAAAATCGTGTAGGGATATATTCGTATTTGGTTGCAATTTTTCACATTTTGCATTGACTGGTTATTGTTATTAACATCCTATATAAAGAATCTTTAGTCAACAGTTGCATATTAATTTACCAAGTAATTCTATACGTTTAAATCGCTTACTTCTTTCTTAAAGAAACTATTCATTTATTAAATATGAAAAGAATTTTATGTAGGAAACACACAAAACGTATAACGTATAACGTATAATTTGTTTACCATTTTTATAAATTACTATTCCATCTTATTTTTTCTTAGGAAATGACATTGTCTAGTGTGTAAAAATTGTATCCATTAACATTAACTCCTGTTTAACGTCTGTGCTGTCATTGATTGCCAGTCTATGGGTCATGAGCCGTTAATGGAAAATAATTTCTTAATTTTAGCTTCTTCGCTTCGATTGGTTGAGCTGAGTAAAGCCTACAAACATTATAATCCCAACATATTCCTTTTTTCGTAAAAGAGGTTGTATTTTGATTTTACATCTAAATAGATTGTTCAATCGCCAGTAATTTACATTCTCCTGATGAGATGCATTTAATAGGCATCAAAACACGACTGTAGCGATGTTGACAAGTTTTCGATGTAATATCCTAATATATATAAAAGTTATTTTTAGTTGATATCACATTTGAGTGGACGCTCGGCTTATTTTAAGCAGTATTTTCATCTACCGGCCTGAATATCCTAATATCTTATGAAAGAAAAATATGGGACCTCCGATAGGATATGAACCTGCGTCCCCCTTTTCGGGATAAACCGTCGTTAGATTTGACGTTCTTTACACAGATTCAACGATGAAAAGCGTCGTCGATCAAGCAAAGCCGGAGAGTGGCCTTAAGCGAAATCTTTTCATCCTAGATTCTCGAAATGTCATATCTGCTCAGTATTGTATCTAAAGGTAAATTCATTTCCAAAGAAGCAAATTGTTTCTAATGAATAAGTGTATACTATATTTACTTCATATATAATAATTCTATACATATCTAAGTCTGTATATATATATATATATATATATATATATATATATATATATATATATATATATATAGCTAGCTACCTTATCATATAATGAATAGAAGAATACAAATAGAGATAGAAAAAAACAAAACAAAATTTCACTTTGATATTTGGCTACTCTAGATGTTTCATTCACTAGAGCGTGTATTTCTGTATATCCCACTGATTCATCGCTTGACCATCAAAATTTCATTTACTATTCTGAACTCAATATTCCAGTAAAATCAACAATATATGTATAGAAAGATAGATAGATAGATATATAGTGTGTCGGCATATATATTGAGGACAATTTGAAATATCAAATATATATATAAATAAATAAATACTTTCATAAAATAAAACATTATAATTTTTAATTTGAAACTTTTTATATATATATATATATATATATATATATATATATATGTATATAGTTTTTATGTATATACTTATTGCTTTTACAAAACATGTTATCAAGTGAAGGCACTTTAGTTGTGTATATATATATATATATATATATATATATATATATATATATATGTGTGTGTGTGTGTGTGTGTGTGTGTGTGTGTGTATATATATATATATATATATATATATGAATAAAAAGAAAGAACAGTAAGATATATAATCCGGTGTTCTTATAGATATTTTTATATTTACAAAATAATGCTCAATGTGAATTTACAGTGCATTAATATTATAAATTAATTGATTTAAAATATGTTTTATTTCGTTACACAGTTCTAACCATGTTTCAAAAATTGAAGCTGAAAGCTCCGAATTTAATTTTGTAATTAAAATAAAGGCATTGGTTCCATTTCATCCTCAATCGAATTTTGGAATAACTTTTAAAATTACTGGGTTTTAAAGACAGAGCAAAAGTCATAATCCACGTTTCCAAGGATACAGAGAGATCCAATTCAACCAGACAAGGGTGTTTGCGTGTTCATTATGGCTGTATTTTGATGTATAAGTTATTAGTTATGTTTTGCTAAGGGTAGGGATGTATTTTTCAATGAAATCTGACATCCGTTAAATGCATGTCGTCTGGATTTTTTAAAATTTTATTGTTAACGGCAAAAATTCTTACGGCATTTTTTTCTATTTGTATATTTAAAGGTTTTTGGGGGTGTTTAGGTTAGAATACGGTTTATTTAACTACGATTTGAAAAAATATATTCACTTTTAATTTTTAATATACTATATTTCTTTTAAGAACAAGTAAATGCATTAGAATCCCTTACAGTATGTAAAATTATTTTCAGATCAAGTATAAGTATGTATATTATTAGGCAACATTTTTTTTAATTATATTTAAATATTATTTAAGTAAAATTTATGACAATGACGGCAAAATAGCTAATTAATTTCACTGATTTAGTAAAGTTTTATTTTATTTTATTTTTTGTATAAACCTAGTAATATATTGTTTCTCATGTAAGTACAATGGCTTACATCTTCTAGCTTTTCATATTAATATCATTTTACTGTAGCTGTTTTATTGGATTCTTTTAAGTGCTTTTAGTACTTAGAGGGAGGTCTTTAGGTTAGAATACGTTTTATTTAATTACAATTTTAAAAGATGTTTAGGTTAGAATTCGTTTTATTTAACTACAATTTTGAGTTCAAAAAAGATTCAACCAACATCAAAGTTTATTTAGGATGAATAAATATAAAAATCAAACATCTCTCTCGAAGTACTTCTGGCACCTAAAAGAATCAAATAAAACACCTACAGTAAAATGGAAGTTAATAAGAAAAGCTAGAATAAGTAGGTCATTAAATGCCTCATATCCTTTGTGCATACATGAGAAACTATATATTTCTAAGTTTATAAAAAATAAAAATTTACTGAATCAGAGAAATGAAATAGCTATTTTATGCCGTCATTGTCAAAAAATTTCCTTAAATAATATTTAAAAATAAAAATAAATTTTAAAAGTGCGACCAGGTAATATGCATACTTATATTTAACTTGAAAAAATTGTTTTATATACTGTAAGTAATTCTATTACATTTACTTGTTTTTTTTTTTAAATAGTCTATTCAAATAACAATGAAAATATAATTAAAGTTGCATTTAAAAATGTAGTTAAAACGAATTCTAACCTAAACATATTTTAAAATTGTAGTTAAATAAAACGTATTCTAACCTAAACTATTACTAAGTTTATAAAAAAATTAAAAAAAATAAAGTTTACTAAATCAGAGAAATGAATTAGTTATTTTTGCTGTAATTGTCATAAATTTTACTTAAATAATATTTAAATATAAAATTTTAAAAATCGTAATTATACATACTTATACTTGATGTGGAAAAATAATTTTACTTACTGAAAGTAATTCTAATACATTTACTTCTTTTAAAAAGAAATATAGTCTATTAAACCTAACAGGGAAAATATTTTAAAGTTGTATTTAAAATTGTAGTTAAATAAAACGTATTTTAACCTAAAGACCTCTCTCTACGTACTACACGCACTTAAAAGAATCCAATAAAACAGCTACAGTAAAATGAAATTAATATGAAAAGCTAGAAGATGTAAGCCATTGAATGACCCATGTTCTTTTTACTTACATGAGAAACAATATATTACTAGGTTTATATAAAAAAATAAAATAAAATAAAAGTTTACTAAATCAGTGAAATTAATTAGCTATCTTGCCGTCATTGTCATAAATTTTACTTAAATAATATTTAAATATAATTAAAAAAAATGTTGCCTAATAATATACATACTTATACTTGATCTGAAAATAATTTTACATACTGTAAGGGATTCTAATGCATTTACTTGTTCTTAAAAGAAATATAGTATATTAAAAATTAAAAGTGAATATATTTTTTCAAATCGTAGTTAAATAAACCGTATTCTAACCTAAACACCCCCAAAAACCTTTAAATATACAAATAGAAAAAAATGCCGTAAGAATTTTTGCCGTTAACAATAAAATTTTAAAAAATCCAGACGACATGCATTTAACGGATGTCAGATTTCATTGAAGAATACATCCCTACCCCCTACCAAAACGTAACTTATAACGGATACATCAAAATAAAGACATAATGATCACGCAAACACCCCTTGTCTTGTTGAATTGGATTTTTCTGTATCCTTGGAAACGTGAATTATGATTTTTTGCTCTGTCTATAAAACCCAGTAATTTTAAAAGTTACTCCAAAATTCGCATGAGGATGAAACAGAACTAATGCCTTTACTTTAATTACAAAATTAAATTCGGGGCTTTCACCTTCCATTTTTGAAACATGGTTAGAACTGTGGAGCGAAAAAAAAACATATAAATCAATTAATTTATAATATATATATATATATATATATATATATATAAAAAAAAAACTAAACACTAATATTAGTGTTTAAGCCCTTTCATTATATCCTTACTCTGTCCTGGGCATTGAGTTCTACCTGGATTCTATCCTCTTCGAATTATTGTTTATATATATATATATATATATATATATATATATATATATATATATATATATATATATAAAAAAGGCTTAAACACTAATATTCCATGGCCATAATTTATTCCATTGGAATCGTAAATACGATCCAATTCATCAGACCTACAAATTCAAAAAGATATATCCTTACTCTGTCCTAGACATTGAGTTCTACCTGGATTCTTCCTCTTGGAATTTTTTTTTTTCTAAAAATGTACATGTATGGGTATTTATATATTTTGCATATGTATGTATATTTTCCACTATATTATATATATATATATATATATATATATATATATATATATATATATATATATATATATATGTGTGTGTGTGTGTATATATATATAAAATATGTATATATATATATATATATATATATATATATATATAGAGATATATGATTGTATATGTATGTGTATATTATATATATAAATATATATATATATATATATATATATATATATATATATATATATATATATATATATGTATAAGTGTGTGCGTATGTATACACACAATGTACACATATAGGCACATATATTTGTGCATGTATGTATACATATATGCATGTACATATTTACATCTGAGTATGTGCCCGTATTCTTGCGAAATTGGTTCACGATTGACGTTTAAGTTAGATGGAAAGTGAAAGGGTTTCGTGAAAAGAAAAACGACATTGAATGGGCGGTAATCCACAGCTGTAATATGGACAGAGAAATAGAGAGGGAGGAGAGAGAGAGAGAGAGAGAGAGCTAGAGAAAGCGAGTGAGATGGGATAGGGGGAGAGAAATAATGAGAGAGCGAAATAGAGAATAGGAGCAGGGAAAGAGAGAGTGAGAGAGAGAATGGGGACAGGAGGGAAGTAAGTAAAAAAAAATCAAAAGAACGTAAGTAAAACTCTTTAGACAGCAGGAGATAATACATCCGGGCTTTAGTAGGAAAGAGGCGCGTCTTGAAAATAGACAAAGAAGATCTGGAAGAACGAAAAAGAACTTCTCCTTCAAGCCTAAAGAATCTCTGGAGGAATCTTTGAGACAAGAACCGCTGACAGAAGAAAAAAATCAATGAAATCGAAGACATAAAACAACATAAAAAAAGAGGAAAAACCCAGTAAATCTCAGAACGTCAGTAAAGGTCTTTAAAGACGATCGTGGCTGGATATCATGTATTTAAAAAAAAAAAAAGATGGTGCTATAAAAGATGCTTTTCTGTAGCGACTTAAAACGAAAGAATAACAAGTAGAGATTGGAAAACGATTTATAAAGGAAACACGTAGGCTATAAGATGGAGTAAAAGTAAGTCAATTTTGGGGTTGGGGTCGATTTAAACGTATAAGTAAAGAGACACATGTGATTGAAGTCTTTTGGGTTGTATAGATGAAAGGATGTAGTTTTGATAAGATAGAGTTTTATTAGTATTATTTGCGAAAATAAAAGTTTAACATAAACGTTAAATGGCGGAGAGAAAGAAACAAAAGAATATAGATAGAAAAGAGAAAACGCGGAGAATATGGATGAGCCGAAAATGGAAAGATAATAAATATAACGAAAAGGAAATGTGCTAAGAAATGTCGAATAAGATGAGGTCGGCAAAGAAGTACGAGAAGACGAAAAGATACGTAAATAAAACGCAAAGATGAAAGCCAAATCAAAAAAAGCAAAAAAAAAACATCAACAATGATAATAAGTTGAACGTTTGAAATAAATAAAACGTAAGTAAAAAGGGGTGTTGCCGGTTGTGAGGAACACAGATAAAAAGGGTAATGTCAGATTAAAAGGTCCGACGTCTTTTATAAAACGGTCAAATAGAGATTAGAATAAATAGCTTGTTAGATAAAGTTAAACTATTCGATACGAAAATAATGCTGGAAGCAAATTATTTTTAGGAGAATCTAATAAGAAAGTAACTGAATGAACTTGTTGAGGGATGTACACGGAGTGAAATATATCAGAAGGCAAAATTATGTAAGATGAAGGTTATGCGAGATTATAGCGTCCGTATCCCACAAAATATTGGTTATACAATAATTTAAGAACAAATTGCATGGCAAGAAACTACTAAATACTGTTGTTAAAGATTTATCATTAAAGAAATTTTTATATCAACAATAAAATATACATGTAACGACAATTACAATGTTTGCTGTTGCGATAATTAAGACAATGTCATAAGGAATGTTTGTGCAGGAATGTTGTTGAGAAATGTTGGTACATTTTGATTGTTAAGAAATTTAAAATGAATTGGTTTCTGCAAGGAAAAATAAATTATATGTGTCCGTTCATTTATCAATGTGTGTACGTGTGTAATTTGCAAGTAAAAATAAATGTTATCAAGAGTTGCTTGCCTTTATCTGTGTAGGCTAAGTTGGTGAAATATACTATTACTTTTTACTAGTGAAATTGTTTCACTTTTCAAGTCAACTATAGATGTTGGTTGACACGCGGACAATGGTTGAGTTTGTTGAGATGTGGTGTGTGAGTCAGTGAATTGTCCTGCGTGGAGTTTCGTAGCATCTCGTTGAACTCCGGTGGCTGACAATATTTATTTCTGTAAAAGTACAGAAAATGTGGCACAAGGCCTAAACAAGGGGATGAGGATAGGACGGTCATCATTCGTCTTAATTTTAAACTGAGCTAGTCACAACCACTGACCCAATCATACAAAACAATATTCCTACCACCAAAAAAACATATTCATACTTACCTTTCTTACTACATCCACCAAAATATCTCATTGTCTCAATGAAAATCCTAACTAGTCTCCATCGTTGTTTGTGAGGGGAGGGGAATAAAAAACAAGCTAAACCCCCCAATGATATATATACAATATGGTTATAAACTATTTACAAGAAACTAAACAAAATAATGTTAATAAAAAAAACCACAAACCTTAAATGTGGCAGAAATATCAGTTAACTGGACGAAATTGATGCGGGACTCTAAGAATATAGGAAACATTCATCCATCCCAAGCACTCACAGAGACACGCAATCATTCTGACACAACAACAAATACGAAAAACACACGCGAAACGAAAGGCGCCCCGCATCCACCAGAGAACTGACATCACTGACCACGTAACGAGGGAGGCGATGGTGAGTTAAATTAAAGGGAAAAAAGGGACATAAATAAAAGGGGTCAATGAGCAAACACACCCTAGCTAAGTTTACTGGAAAAGAAAAACTAAAGAATCAAATACAAAAAAAAACCTACTCTAGCCTAAATCCAGGCATAGGTTGCCGAAGTTCAACCCAGGAAAACAATATCCTGATGCCTAACCGGCATCAAAACGCCACTCCAGGTCATCCCCTTTTAATCGGCACAAGCGCGCAAGATTCACCTACCTTTTGCCACATTCTGATGGGGTGAGCCGCCGCCTTTCCGTTCTAATCTTGACTTTAAGCTGATGCCTAAAGAACAAGATCATTTGGGAAGAAGTGAACCTCTCGCCATCATAGAATTCCTTCTTATGCGTCGCTCAAATCACGACTCTCATAACACCTAGTAAGCAAAAGAACACATATTGATCAGCCTTCGTCATCTGCCGTACCACATTGCTACAAACAGAACTGGCCTCAAAGACAAAGAACTTTCCCTGCAGAATGCAGACCATGAGGCCCTCAACAAACCTGCACAGCGGCGCTACCACCGTGCAATAAAAGAAGGCGTGACCAATGGTCTCAACTTCCCCAATACAGCGTCGGCAGTTTGGAGATTTCTCCAAGCCCGCTGCACAAAGAGAGACCCACGAATCACCAGCCAGGTTAGTGATCCCTCATCATTATTGAGGTATTTCAAGCCAAGCGCCCAAGGCCATATCGAGCGAGCCTCCTGCTTCGTAAGACCGATAAATTATCACGAACGGACCCCCTGACTAATAGTTGATACAATGCCCTACGAGACAACGCCTGGACGTTGGAGAGGCCATCCGACGCCCATAAGAGGCGTTTCCGAGCACGACGACATTCGCGGTAGAAGGAGCATTCGGCTCGGGGTGTACGGCCGGCCTCCTCCTCGCACGATTGCACACTTCTCAGGGATGGGAAGTTTCTACGGACGTCTTCCTTTCAGAAGGCGCCTACCTCATCCGATTCGCGACACATTCGGTCTAGGAAGGCGATGCGAAGCATATATTGACGAATCTCAATGCTAGGCATACCCAGCCGCCTTCAGAGGGATGAAGGCAACAGATCTCCCGGGATACCATAGCGGCCTTGTCTCTCCACAAGAAAGAGAACAAGAGCCTTACTAATGACATTAGTGTGGCATACAGAAGTGGAAGTACAGAGAGTCGGTAAAGGAGAATCGGGCAGATGTGTGAAACTTATACTTCCGCCCTCCCCAATCGCAAGTCAACAGACTTATCGCGGTTGATCATGGCCCCTGTCACCATCTCATAACCACTGATCTCTTTGCTGACTTCGTCAATCTCGGCTCTGCTCGATACAAGAACCGAAATGTCATCAGCATAGGCAGAATATCTGGCTGAGGTGGTAGCCCCAGGCAGGGAAATTCCGCGCAGGATCGGATTCGCCTTTAAGTTGCTAAGGAAAGGTTCCAACGCAAGGACGTAAAGCAAAGGCGAAAGCGGACAACCTTGACGAATGGAGCGAGACAATACGGAGGGCACTGATTTTACCCCATGTACTTCCACGGGGAGTCGCATACAAAAGTCGGATCCGGGAGCGAAAATCAGGTCCGTAACCGGCCGCCGCAAGGATAGCCTCCAGAAAACGATGGTCAACCCTATTGAAGGGCTTGGACTGATCTAAATTGATCAGCGCAGCTTCACTGTTGACTTGTTATAAGATCAAGTGTACCATGTGAAGGTTATCTTGAATAGTCCTGCCTTTCACAGCACAAGTCTGATCGGAGCCAATCAGACTAGACAGGACAAGTTGCAAACGGTTGGCTAAGATCTTCGCCAAAATCTTTAACTCAGTGTTTAACATGGTTAAAAGACGAACGTTATCTAACACATCCCCACCGTTCTTGTCCTTACGCAGCAACTTGATCACACCCCTGCTTCATCCAGTTGTTGAAAATCAGTTCCAGCAAAGGAACAAAAACGGGCGACTGCCTCAAGTTAACTTCGTAGGGAAGACCATCTAGACCCAGAGATTTATCCAGGTCAACCTGTTTCCCAGATTTCCGACTTTGTGATGGGACACTCGCACCCAGCCGTTTCAGCTGCCTTGAAGCAGGGAAAGTAGGCTAAATAGGCGTCGAACTGAGCGGAGCTCAGACCGGGCTTACTGGTGAAAAGTTCTTGAAAGTAATCCGGAAAGGCCTCGCATAAGCCCGCGTTTGTAGTCACGGTTAACTTATCCGGCAAAGTGACACGTGCGATATGTCACCGAGACGCGCCCCGATTCTCCTCTGCACGCAATTCAGCGGCCATATTCGTCGTCTCAGAGGACATTCTTTTTAACCTACTAGAGATTGACCCTTCTTGATAAGCAAGGAGGACAACTCTGCCTTAGCTAAGGCTATTTCCCCACCATCACGGGAATTCACTGCCCGATCAACTTTTTCTTCTGAAGCCGTTTGCGCCGCTAATCTATCTAGATTGAGTCGACTAAAATCGGCAGCAAACGTTCTAATTTTGGATTTTAATTTATCCCACCAGGCGTTCCCTATAACCACCCCGTCAATACCCTCTGAATCATTAGTAGCAGCTGATCCCGGAAATCCTGCTCACCAAATAATGAACAGTTTAATTTCCAGTAACCAGCCAACCTAACCTTAGGCTTATCTAAGTTTACACGGATCCAGACAAGCCTATGATCCGAATAAACTATATAGTGGAAGCTTGGACATTCTAAGAGTTCTACATCGACTCTCGTAACGAAGACTCGGTCGAGGTAGCTAGCAAGCGTCCAAGAAGCCAAGTTGCCATTATTTGTTTTAGTCCATGCTACCTCCCGAGGGTTTTAATTCCGACAAGATCAAACCTGTCGATAAAGTCCCGAAATGGTTTCACATCCCGGTTGTTAGTACCCGGATTTTGCCCTATACGATCTATATCGGGGTCAAGGATGGCATTCCAATCCCCGGCTAAAACTACCCGACGAGATGTGGTCAAGAACGGCTCGATCTGCCGAAACAAAACAGGCCGCTCAGAATGGTTATTGGGCGCATAAACCCCAATGAGACGCAGAGCCTTATCCTTTATGGTAATATCCAGCACGCAAAGCCTGCCCGCCTGATCTGCAAGGGCAAGAGTACATGCAGCCTTCAAAGACTTGCTCACTAGCCAAGAGACACCCCTCAAACGACCATTAAAACATTCTGAATAAAGGGAGAATCCCTTAGACAATATATGCTCACGGTCATGAGAAGAAATCCAGGTCTCCTAGACACAACAAACATTCACCCCGAGGCACTGAAGGTCGCGAGAGAGTCTCGCCCGGCGAGACTCCGACCTCAGGCTTCGGACATTTACAATTGCTAACCAGAAAGCCATAGTGAAGACCGATTAGGGTTGAAGTACTGGTTTGAACATGGCCGGGATAAGGATACCGACAGCTTCTCCCATAGACCTATGGCGCATCTCAGTCTTGATGGTACCGTGTCGGGAGATTCCGCCGATATCCCAGGGAAATTTTAGGGTTCTATATAGGGAGGGATGAACTAAAACTGCGACCCTCCCTGCACAAAATTGTTTTAAATTTTTTAGCTTCTGATTTTCGACGATTGCGATTAGTAAAGCCATCTTATAAGACATGATAGCCTTATCAAGCATTGCCCAAATCTGCTTTGCTCCAGAGCCTGTTCTGAACACTTTGGGCAAGCAGGAAATTTTCGGCACTTCAACGTCCATGTCTGCGTACTGCCTGATTGAGAGTAGGTACTTTAAGTCTTTTATGCGATTGCCATAGACACTGGCTCTCTCGGCCTGCGCAGGAGAAATGCGGCAAACATAATCCCCCCGTGTTAAAAATGTGCTTATGCGACTTCTTCTTCTTGTCTTTCAGCTCCTGTGTAGGGCTTCTGTGACGTTTGGAAGAGGTAGGTGGCATTTTAGCTTTAACGGGAGAAGGACTGGGAACATGAAGAGGGGTGTGGGGGGATCTTTGTTTAACGAGGGAAGGACTGAGAGTGTGAAGAGCCGTGTAGAAATATCTATGTCTGTAAGGGCTAGGGTCTCTGCTGAGGGGAAGTGTTGTCACAGGGGAAGGATGTTTCATGTTGAAGGTGCGGACCGGGCAGAGGACGTGGAAGGAATAGGCTCTTGGGAATGAGACTGCTTTTGCTTATCCAGTTTCTTCTTCAACTCCTTTATTTTTTCTGATTTCTCAAATACAGGGTCGTATTTTTTTTGTTGCTCTTGAAATGACTGTTGCCAGAGGGAGTGGGGCTGTGTGCCTTTCGTCCTTGAGATTTCATGGGACTGAAGACCTGCTGTCTGGCGCTTCCCTCTGGCCTTACCAGCCACCAGCCAGCAGCCATTCCCCTTCTCCGCAACTGCACTAGCAGCGGGCGAAGGCTCTTTGTGAAATTTTGCCTTAGATGTTGCGCCAATCGGACGTTTAACCCTACCGGTTCCGGAAGATGGCACGCCCATTACAGGCGAGGCGGTAGGTATAGACGCGATCCGAGGGGGATTTTCCAGAGTCCTTCTTCTCTGGGCAGGAAGGGAGAGGTGACCAGTCACTCCACACTTGGAACATACCGGTTTGCGGCCGGTTACAATGACCGGCAGCTTCAAGCTCCCTACTTCCAGACAGTTGGGGATGGAGAGGAAGGCTTTTCGATGTAATAAAATTTCAAATTCCACCCCACCCGCTCAGGCTATCGCAGGAAGCGCCTATTATCTCGCCATACTGAGATAGGTACTAGCGAGGTGTTCCCCGATAAAATGAGGAGGGGCCTCATGTATTTCCACTCTGCTCCTTCTTCGGCCTTCGTACTCCGTGCGCAAAATCAAATCTTTTGTAATCAAATCCCGACTTGATGCCGCAACGTAGTCTTCCGGCGTGGGTAACAATACGTCCCACATGAAATAGCCGAGTCCCTTAACTATTCTTAGGGGCTTGATCCCCAAGGACTCCAGTGATTTTATCAATGTGTTTTCCGTCGAGCGACAAATTTTGCGCGTACGCTTGTCCACGACGAGACTGACTATTCTTTCCTCAATTTTTCTTAGTTCTTGGAGGGTCTTCTAAGAATCCACCTTCTACGACAAGGTGAGTGTAACACTTAGCTCGCTCCAAGAACTCCTCTATATTGATTACACACTTAGCGGGGACTTCCAACAAGTGGGCGATTACCCAGCCTCTGGATTTTTCCTTATTCTTGTCTTGGTCATTATCGGCTTCCATGATTTTCTCATTATGGCCATTTTTAGCCTCTGTATTGTTTGCGTTTTTGTAATTTTGGCTTCTGTAGATTCAACGGACTTTTGGAGTGTTTACCATGTCCATATTCAGAGATGTATTTGATAAATAAAAATACACAAATGTTTTTTAAAAAATCAAATGACAAAAGACAACAAATAAAACAAGGTTCACAAGACAAATTTAAAATGTTCAATCGAAAAAGAACAAAGTTCGCCTAGAGGCGAAACAATAAAGTTAAAAAAGAAAACACAAAAACGAAATAAACAATAAAACGGAAACGCTAGATAAAGAAAAAGCAAAAAAAGAAAATTTTAAACTTACAACAATAGACTACGCTAGTCACAAAGCAAAATGGCTGACACTACGAAAGCGAGTCAACTTAATAAACAAAAGAAAATAAATAGACAAATTAGATAATTCAAGTAGTAGAACAAATATGGCACAGAAAAATTTTAAAAAAACACGGAAAACTTAAAGGATATTAAAAAGAAAGAAACAAATAAAGAAATAACACGTACAAAAGAAATGGCTGGGGTTACACAAAAATTTAAAAAAAAACGAAGATATATATATAAAAGAGAAATTAAAGAAAAAGAAAATCAAAATCAGAAAAGAAGACTAAAAAAGAAAGAGCAAAAATAAAGGGATAGAAATTTAACAAATGGGGAGGGAAAAGAAAAAAAAGTAGAAAAAAAAATTAAAAACAGTCGTAAAAAACACAAAAAGGCGGTAATAAAATCAAATCAAACTCAACCAAAAATGTCGTTCAACAATAAACGTAAAATCAACAAAAAAAAAAGAAAAAAAGCCGGGCGGCAAACACCAGTCAAAGGCGGACAGAAAAAGTCCACCAATAAACGTAATTACTGACTCAAACTCCGTTGGCTGACAATCTGAATTGAGTCAACTGCGGTTAATTTATAGATTTTTTTTTTGTGGAACGAAATCGACTCAAAAGAGCTTGGCGGAGAATAGGATTCGTTTCGAATTTTGCTATACATTGGTGCTTACTAACCAATAAAATTATTGGATTTGCAAAAAAGAGATGATGATTGGTTAAAGAAAACAGTGTGTTTTCCAAAATGTATTGCTGGTAATATACTTTTTTTTTTCAAAATATGTATTGTTGTATTTTCCCTATAAAAAATGTATTTATTATGATATCATAGTGTTTTGACCCCAGTTTTGGTGTTCACTATTTTCATCATGCACGTCGCGATGACGCTCAGCAATGAAAAGCAGAAGAATTAAAAATTTAAATTCTTTTCTTTTTTCAAAATTTAATTCAATATTGTACTTCAATGAAATCCATTTTCCCTTGCTACTAACCTAGAGTTGCAGAAGTGGGTACGATTCCTGTCTTTCTTAGCGTAAGAATGAATACAATTAACTCGACTTGATTTCGAATTCGGATATCTGATTTCTTATTCTAAGTCACCTTTTATTCCACAGCCCATAATATATAATATATATATATATATATATATATATATATATATATATAGAGAGAGAGAGAGAGAGAGAGAGAGAGAGAGAGAGAGACATAGACAAGAGGTACAACTATTGTTCGCCGGCGCGTTTCGTCCTCTGAAGGATTGTATCTAGGCAATGGAGGATTTATTTTGCTGCAGGTATTTATATACATCTATCTATCTATCTATCTATCTATCTCAACCTGTTCATTATCTATCTATCTGATTTTTTTCATTATTACGAATTTGATCTTTCGACAATATTCAAACGTATTTCTGTGAACGTGAGAAATCAAATCCAACTTTTGAATGCAGTATATGAAATCCAACTGAACCAATTCAAAATCGATCAAGGCCGTTTGGTTGTGACCTAATCCTACAGTCACCTGATGTTTGCGAGTTAATATTATCCAATTTTGAGGCAATAGAAAAAAGAATGAACAATAAATCATTAAAGTTTATGGTGGAGATTTATATTTAATATCAATACCTCAAATCATTGATCTAATTCAATTTAATAACTTTTAATATGAGTAAAGTGGATCATATCACACCTCCCCAGTTAAAAGAGAGAAAATAAAAAACAAGCCCACAGATTATTAACACCTTTAATATAACGAATATCTAGATTATACTATTGCAATATTAAGCTCTAATATAATTGTTGTGGCCTTGTTAGGTACAGAAATAAAGACACAAGAGAGGAAGAGAGTTAAACAAATATATTAACCGAAACAGTAATACAAACATATACAAACGAGAGTGTTACAGTAAGAATCTTCGGTCTGACTGTCAGAGATGACTGCTGGAGACTTTCCTCTCTAAAAGGCAGTACCTGCTCCTATTTATAGCTGCGACAGTCCATGCGTGCGTGGGTAAATTATCATATCAATAATATTCGTGTTTTTACTTTTATTTAATAATGTAAGAAGATTGTGATAAGTATAAATTATAACTCGTTGGTGAGATGAAGTTACATAAACCTTGAAATGGTGTAAACTCAGTAATAGAGCAAACCATTCTTTTCCCATTGTAGAATATTTTTTCTGATGAGTGTTGAACTTTTTTAAAAATGTAAACGACTGAATATGCCAATTTATCTTCGTCGGCTGGTAAGAATACGACTTCCATCCCATAATCACTAGCGTCGACACCGATACTAAAACGCTGTGAAAAATCCGGAGTTTTAAGGATATATTTAGAACACAGCTATGATTTATTTTTTTGTCAGGCTAAAGACCAATCAAACTTTATTCTGTTCTTTGGCAAACATGTAAGTATTAACGCAACATCTGAAACATTCTTACAGAATCTCCAGTTGTAGCTTGCCATGCTAAGACATCTTTGTAAACTGCTTATAATGGTCGAATACAGGCTAATCTATGAAATTTTGTATTTTCAACACAATTGGAGTCAGGCAACCATGTCCAACTATATGGCCAAGATATCTTATTTTCGCCTGACAAAATTCACATGTGCCGGATTAACGGTAATATAAAATTTAAATTACTCAAACAATTCCCGCAAAGAATTCACATATTCTTCCCGATTATCATTATAAATGATAATGTCATCAATATAGATATCTTCTCCAGGTAGATCTCCAAGGCAACGGTTCATGGGTCTTTGAAATGAGGCTTGGCAATTCTTCATTCAATAAGGCATTACACGATACCAATAGAAACCAACTGGTTTTAAAAAGGCAGAAATTTTGCTCTTTCGGTTAAGCGCACACCGCAATAACCTTTTAACATTTTGTACTATATTTTGCTTTCCGTATTCTGTCAATACAGTCATCCATTCTTGGTATAGGGTGATAATCCGTTTGGGTGATAGAATTCACCTTACGATAATCCGTACAAAATCTAAAAGAGACATCAGACTTATCCACCAAAACACATGGTGAGCTCCAATCACTTTGGATAGGATCAATAATGCCGTGTTCCATCATGTAATAAAAATCTTAGCGCTTATATAATCTTAGCTTTTTGTCGAGTAATTCTATAATGATGTTATCCATCGGTGTGACACTTCTCACTGTGACACTTCTCACACCTATATAATGATACACCAATGTTTTCCGGTTCAGTACATCGGGAAATAAGCATTTAAATCTAGCGATAAGGGCTGTCAATTCATTCATCCCTTAACTGGTAGGTAAATGAGAAAATTTTATTTAGACATTATTTAATATTTCGGAATTATTTAATTTGACACGTTGGTAATTTTTCAAGGTTATATCTTTTTTAACTTTGACATATTCGGATTCATGGAGCACTAATATAGGATTATCCTCCGTCCGAAGGAGATATGGTTTAATCATATTAATATGGCTTAGACTGGGTAGATTTCCTATGATCAGGAATCTTCAGAACATACTTAAAGTCACTCATCTTTCTAATTATTTTATAAGGACCGTGGTATCTAGCTTTGAGTGGATGGTTAGACAGTGGTAGAAACACAAGCATTTGATCACCTACCTTAAACTTTCGCTTTACAGCTTCTCTATCATACCGATTTTTCATTTTCTTTTGGGTTGACTGAAGATTTTGACGAGCTCACCCATTTGCTTGGGGTAGGCGTGTTCAGAACTGAGATACATAATCTCACAAATTTACATTTTTCAGGATCATTAACAGGATGTTCAAATACCAGTGCAAAATAACTAAACCCGGGCGATTCTGGCAGATTCGCAGGCGGCAAATAATAGGAAAGGAACACTCTCGGCGGATTCTTTACAATGATTTAAACAACAGGTTCGAATCATATTTTTTTTTTATGTGGAGTGAAACCGATCAAAAGCACCTTGGGATTGGGGATGTTAAGCGCTAGATTTAATAGAAGTCTAATTGATTCATCTTTTGTTGAAATAATCTTGAAGTAAAATTCGATTCTTCTTTCGAATGTACAACCTTTGGCAGTCCTACTCTAGTGAAGAATATTAACAAGAAATTTTACGAGGCGAAATTTTCGGGAGAGGAAATGGCTTCAAGAAAACGGAATGAAGCATAGATTATAGTCAACATATATTGGTTCCGCAACTTGGTTTTTGGCAAACGAACAATGAAATTATGATCAAAAGGCTTTTCAAATGCAGGAATAGGATATAACGGAGCAATAGGGAAATTTTGATTGGGGTTCGCCACTATCTGACATATATGTCACGTTCGGCATTATTCGGACATATATCTCCGAATGCCTGGCCAATAAAAATGTTTTCATATTTTATCACATGTTTTATTTATTTCTAAATGGCCTCCAGAGGATTTTCGTGAACAGTTCTCACTATTTTTGGCCGACAACTGCCCAACCTTCCTTATCTGGAATATGACAAGACTTCCATTTAATCATAGGTAGTTTATCTTTTATAAAATATCAAGTAATAATTTTCTTCAAATTTTCCACCGATACAAAATTATCAAAAAGAGGTATAATTTCACGATTTTTCTTCTGTTCCATCACAAGTTATTTCCGGGGCAAAGGAATATCAATGACAGGTTCCACGTTATCTCTCTCTCTCTCTCTCTCTCTCTCTCTCTCTCTCTCTCTCTCTCTCATTGTATGTATATGTGTGTGTGTGTGTGTGTGTACGTACGTGTGGGTCTATTCTCTGTATCTTTCTCTATTCATATCTGTTTATCTGTTCATATCTATCAATCTGTCCATATCTATCTATCTATGTCTGTTCATATCTATCTATCTATCTATCTATCTATCTATCTATCTATTTCTGTTAATCTCTATGTATTTATGCATGTATGTATGTATCTATTTATCTATCTCTGTTAATATCCCTCTGTTCATATCTATCTATGTCTGTTCATATCTATGTATGTAGGTAGTTATTTATGTATCTATCTATTCATATCTATCGTTCTCTGTTCTTATATGTATGTCTGTTCATATCTATATATCTATCTATGTCTGTTCATATCTATGAATGTATGCATGTATGTATCTATCTATCTATCTATCTATCTATCTATCTATCTATCTCTATCATTCTCTGTTCATATCTGTATATTTGTTCGTATCTATCTATCTATCTATCTATCTATCTATCTATCTATCTATCTATCTATCTATCTATGTCTGTTCATCTCTATGTATGTATGCATGTATGTATGCATGTATCTATCTATCTATATCTATCATTCTCTGTTCATATCTGTATGTTTGTACATATCTATCTATCTATGTTCATATCTATCTATCTATCTATCTATCTATCTATCTATCTATCTATGTCTTTTCATCTCTATGTATGTATGTATGTATGTATATATGTATCTATCTATCTATCTATCTATATCTATCATTCTCTGTTCATATCTGTATGTTTGTACATATCTATCTAAATTCTATCTATGTGTGTTCATATCTATCTATCTATCTATCTATCTATCTATCTATCTATCTATCTATCTATCTATCTATCTATCTGAGTCTGAACCTATACTGGCAGCAAATCACCCGAATATGGGTGGAAAATGAGTTCAGTGAATATACAAAAATTAAAAGGGTTATAAGACAAGGATGTCTCTTCTCACCAGACCTTTCCAACCTATTCACCGAGGCCAGAATTAGGATTCATTACTGACAGCCACAATCTTAACCATATAAGATATGCAGATGACACATTGCTGATATCAGAAACAGAAAGGAAACTGCAAGAACTCCTACAGAAGGTAGTAAATGAAAACGAAAAGAAAGGATTAAATATCATTTGCAAGCAGACTGAATGAATGATTTTTAGCAAAAGGAACAGCCCAACATGCAATTTAGAACTTAGAGATAACAATACAATTTAGATAACTGGGTAGAACAATTTAGATATCTGGGAAACGTATTAACAGTGGACGTAAACTGCTACATGGAAATCCGAAGGCACATTGGAAGAGCAAATACGACTTTCAATGGCTGAGCAAAAATTAAGAAAGAGAAAAATACCATTCGAGACAAAGAAAAGATTACTTAACTTAACTCTTATAGAATACCTATCCTCCTATACGGCAATGACTGACTGAAAATCTCCTCATAGATGAAGATAAGATTTGAAGTAACAGAAATACGATTCTATGGAAAGTTGTTGAGAATACCATGGAATTAACACTATTTGTTCTTTGTCCCCTGTCAGATTGTCTGATTCTCTTTGTAAGTAATCGTTCAATTTCAATATCTTCACATCCTGTTCATTTTATTTGTTTATTTATTTAATTAATCAATTTGTTTCTTTATTCTCCTTTACTGTTACTAATTCTTTGAGTTCAGAATAATGTTCTTTGATGCCGATGTGAATTTGAGGTTCCCCGCCTCTCATTGATTTCAATTCCTATTTTGCGTTCTTTGTTTGAATATGAATTCCTCAAAATAATCATGCTAGCATCGGACAGTTAAGTCAGCCTCGTATATCGGCCATGATGTGGCTTAATCTTTCTTCCTTTCCACCGAAATTTATGTTGGCACTTAAACTAAGATAAACTTTATATCTACACTTGAGAAACGTCCAAGTTCTAGAGACAATGGTGGCAATTTCCGGGGAGCATAATGAGGAAATAAGGTTAAGAAAATATGGTACTCATAGGGTAGATTGAAGGTAAGAAATACAAAGGAAATCAACACATGACCTAGCTGACAAATTGAGTGAATTAATGGCGGAAGAAACTGCAAAATGACAAATTTGTTAATAGCTGCAAGGAGCAGGAAGTTTTGAAGAGTAATGATATCCAGCTTCCTGAAGGGACAGGGCACATAGCAGAAAAAAGTAAAAACAATTTTCAGATAGATAGATATCTGTTATTAGAAATCAAAGAAAACGATTGAAGCGCCTTGTGCGACTCCATCATTTCTGAAGTAACGATTATTTCTGAAGAATCATTTCCCGGTCCCCGACAATTACTTACTTATTCACTTGAAATATGTTTCTGCATTCAAGACACGTCATCCTCAAAGATGCCTCCTCAAGTTAACTTCATGCTGTATTCAAGAAAATCATTTGCTCAACTAACCTTTTATAAATTGTTGAGAACAGCGTGGCTCTACACCCTAAATCTCACCGAATTCATATTCTTTTTCACGGATGATGGATTTGACATTATCCATTGCAAATAATTACCCTCGGTAGAAACGGTTTAATTGGTGCAATATTCCCACCAGCTGTGTCAAAACTCTGTTGATAGTTTGTGGTTACGATTGCTAGAGGATCTTTGACGGAGAAAATCAGATTGTTCGAAATTCGAGATTTGGGCTTTTCGCTGACTGATTCAAGGCTGGATATTTGTAATTCAGTTTTGGGGTTTTAGGCGGAGATGTAAAAATAGGAACGATGAATGAAGTCGTTAAATTATTATCCATCAATGGTTACCTGTTTTCAAAGACGTTGTCTCGAAGGCTTTATGTTTTCTTCTGGTACAATCGATCGATTTATCCAGGGATTAGCATTATGCCCAGAAATAGCATTTACAACCGTACAGGGAATATATATATTTTTTTAATCGTAGACACAGATAAAAAGCTGGGTTGTAAAAGCAAAAAAGCTAAACAAAACTATACGTATTAGCTTGAGTCATAAATAATTTCCGTTCTTGGGAACCATTTTTAAAGGTGAATTTCTCATGTCAAATAACGGTTAACGGTTATTTTATACCATAACAAATGATAAAAAATTCAGTTATATATGTCAATATCTAACGAAATGGTGAATTTTTTTTATTTATTAATCCGACAAATTTTATTACTTAAACGTTATTTTAACGGATACTCGTATTTTTATTTGTTAGACAGTATATTTATGCATTTTAGTCTATTGGCTTGAATATTCGAGAAATCTTATTCGACAAAAATATGCCACCTTCGGCAGGTTTCGAACCTGCATTCTCCGAGGAGAAATCATCTATGTCTGACGTGATTCGGACCTCTCGGCCACGTAGCGCGTTGATGGGCAAACATTGATGCATAGTGCCTTTAAACAATAAACAATTACAAATTGCCTTTTATTCCTTAAGATACGAAACTGTGCAGATATGACTATTTCGAGAGTCAGAGAAAAATCTGTTTAAAGGCACTATTCAAATTTACTTGGCCATCGAGGCACTCCATGGCTGAGCGCTCAAAGCACTCCATATCTAATGACAGTTAACGCTAGGTTCAAAAATGAATAAATATACTGTTCAATAAATAAACGTAGCGTAAACTAAAGTGCGAGTATCTATTAAATATACCGTTTAAGTAATAAAATATGACACTATTCAATGCAAAATGCCGTGCACTGGTAATGACACACGAAAAGATTTAGTTCCATAGAAAAAATGTAATTAGGATATTATTCATTCAGACAGGTTAAAACAATAAAACACTAAATGCACATTTGTACGTCCAGCAACTACAACGTGTTCATAGAAGTTTGGTCGAAAAGCGCCTTGCACTCGCTAATTGGAAAAATGTATACGGAACTTCATTCTTATTAATAGAATGCAAAGGAAACGAGAACGTCTGACAAAATATGGCAAAGTGGGAAAAAAGATTTCATGTGCAAAAACTGATGGAAACATGAAGTAAAACAAAAATAAACTCGATGAAATCACTGAGACTATATACCCACAACATATATTTAAAATAAAATAAATAATAAATTTAAATTTAAAATAATCAGCGCAACTTCTCCTTCTTGCGCATATGTAATCGCATAAACTTAAAAATCATTTTAGTCCGATGAAGTCCTGAAGGACGAAACGCTTCGGCGGAAAAAAATGTTCTACCTAGTTTTCTTTAAAATTGTTCTTGATATATAGAAATTTATATATCCTTCCGCATACAGTCGACAAGGAAAAAAATACCATAAACATATAATTGAACAATTCATTTAAAAACCGGAAAAATTTCATACTGAAGAAAAGTCATCCCACGATGCACACATAAATTATTAAGAAAATTTCATCATATATTTTCAAGCTACTCATGTGATTTTTAAAATCATTTATTTAAGAACAATATATATATATATATATATATATATATATATATATATATATATATATATTATTTATTTAAAAATATGATTCCAACGCTACATAAGAGGTCTCATGTTTCAAAAACAAGAGCCGAAAATTTTAATATAATTATTTAACTAACGAGCTCTTTTCCTATTTTCTATATATTTTACAAACACACACACACACACACACACACACACACACATATATATATATATATATATATATATATATATATATATATATATATATATATATATATCAGTGAACATTAAAGTCAACAGTCAGAGGCGACAGTGTGTTTCATGCTAAAAAAAAACGATGGTCTGACAATTGCGTTTAAGTATATTTCGCTCCTGGGTGTTAAGTTCAATGTCGACTTTTATGTTTGCATAAGCTTGCTCTCTGATATCGAGCACTTTAACCCATAAATATAGCATACCTTAAAACTATATTTTATCATATATATATATATATATATATATATATAATTTGACCGAGATATGACAGAGATTTTTATAAGATTTTTATAAAAACATCAATTTTAAAAGTATTTCAATTTATATAAAAGTATATAATTTTTTAAGACACTTGAATAATTCTAGCATTTTAAACAAGAGAATTGAATTAATGTTACAGGAAGGCATAAAATAAATATAAATTAAATATTTTAAATCATATTAATACAAATCCCGTTTATGTTAAATGCCAAGTATAATTTTTAAAATTAAAAAAAAAACAAAAAAAAACTGTAACCACAGTATAATATATATCTGCGCTAAGATTGCGATAACGAGATAATTTAAATTACGTAATACTATATTGCTATATTCAGCAACTCCGAGTTATGCTATTGGTGTGGGATAATATTTATTAATATATATTTAATAGATTTATTGTATTTGTTCTTATTAATATTTTTATTTTTACAAAACTGTGCTCAATTCAAATTTACAGAACATAAGTATAAATTTACTAATTTAAAAATATGGTTCCATCGCTACAAAAAAACAGAACTAAAATCTTCATATTCAATTATAGAATTAAATTAAAGGCCCAAATCCTGTTTAATTTTTCAAGCGAATTTTGGAATAACTTATTTTGAAATTTACTGAGTTTTATAAGCATATACATTCATTATATTAGTTTCTAAGAATACGGGGAAATTCAATCATTATATATATATATATATATATATATATATATATATATATATATATATATATTATTTTAAAAATATGATTCCATTGCTACATAAGAGCTTTCATGTTTCAAAAGCAGAAGCTAAAATCTTCAACTTAATTAGAGAAATTAAATTGGATTAAAAAAACAGCTCTGTTTCATCTTCAAGCGAATTTTCGAATAACTAATCTTGAAATTTACGGAGCTTTATAAGCATATACATTTGTATTATTAATTACTATGAAAACTCCGAAAACAATTATTTTAATAAGGGACGTAAGTGTTTACATTTTCACTGACAACTATAGTATCAACATATTAGATACATTCGGAAAGGGGTTAAGTCAAGATAGAGTCGGGGTACCTATTGTCAAGCGAATGATGACATCCGTTATTGGCATTTTTCTTACGCCGTTAAATTCGTATTTGTATACCTAATGATTTTTTTCTAAAACGGTTGTTTGTATATAACTATGTCGTAATAAACTATAATTTGTTTTTTTAGGTTTTTGGGGTTTTTTTTTTGACGACTTCATAAAGTTTTTTTTTTTTTAACTGATTATTGGGTTAAGATTTTAATTGAAGTTGTTTATAGAATATGAAATTTTAAAAAAATAGACTAATTATTTAAGGCAAAAATTTGTTGATGTCGGCAAAAAACGATAAACTCATGTCTATGATTTAATAAATTTTCATTTTTTAGAACTTAATAACCTGTAGTTTTTTTTTTAGTTTTTTTATGTAGGTTTAAAGGGCATGTATCATCCCAGGTTTTGCAAATTCTTGTTCTATTTATTATTTTCCATTTTACTTTTGGTGTTTTATTCGTTTCTTTTAAATGCCAAAAATAATTAGCTAGGGATATCTGATTTCTCTTTCTAATATTATTGAAGGAGTTTTTGTATTGTATCTACCTAATTTTAAATTCATTCTTCGTGGATCCTATATATATCATTTCAATGTTAGGACTCTCAGTGGATGAGATTGTACATTGGCATACCACAGATTCTATGTGGTACTTATTTTGCAACTGTCAGTCTTCAGGGTTTCTACAATCACGTAATTTTTCATTATTTTTCTCTAATTTTAGTTTAGGGTTTTTATGAATTATATTTTGCCTTGTGTGTTTTTATAGAATTTTATTGTTTTTTTTTATGATTCTTTCTAGATTTTCAGTGCAGCTGTAGCTTAATTTTAAGGTGTTTTTATTAAAGATCTATCTAAGTTTGCTATCAGTAAGAAAGTATTTTTCAATTAAAGCTAGGAATTTTTGTCCTAGCTTAATACTAACCATTTGGTTGAACGGAGGGGTATACCAAATGCTTTTTCTTTTCGTGTTTTTCTTCTAGTTTGTACTATTGTTTCTATAAATAATGTTGGTGTTTTTGTAGAGCTGTGTTGTAAAAATTTTTGTGCTGTTGGAATATTTCTTCATTTGCGGAGTTCATGCTGATTCTTTTCTCTATTGATGAAGGTATATGCTTAAGCATCAATAACCATCTACCCTTGTCGATGGATGGTGGTTTGACCTAGGATGTACATGCAAGGGGCTAGCGTTAGGTTTTCTGTAAGGTAGGTCTATGTTGTTCTGATCAATTTTTCGAAAAAAAAAAAACGCTTGAAGATGAAACAGAACTGTGTACTTTATTAAAAAAATTATAAAACAGAAGCTAAAAACTTCAATTTAATTATAGAATTTAAATTGAAGTTTTAGCTTCTGTTTTTGAAACATGAGAACATGTAGCGATGGAATCAAATTTAAAAAAAATAATTATAATATAGGCTCTACTTAGGCACTGTTTTTTTTTTTTTTTTTTGTAAATGAAAAACAAAAATACTAAATAACTTCGGATTATTGAACTTACGGTTCTTTCCTATTTTTCTATATATTTGCACGTACACACACACACATATATACATATACACACACACACAAATACACACACACACATATATATATATACACACATATAGGGCATGGAAAAATAGGAAACGTTTACAAATGCAACATGTTTCGCATCTATTCATGCTTCATAAAAGAATGATACTATCAATAAAATAAAGGAAGCGAAAAACTGTTTGTGTAAACGTAAAGCTTTATGTGTAAATGCATCATGAATCTAGTTTGTCTGTGACGTTTGTGTGTCTATCTAGTAGGCTTTTTTTTATTCATATTTGTGTTTGAACGCCGGTTCATTTGGGGACGTTATATGTGAGGTTCGTAAAATTTACGTAACACCGTTTGTGGTTGAAGTAGGTAGACTTTTCTTAGATTCTTTAAGTATGGATCTTATAAAAGTTAATGATGTAATATAGAGTGTTTGAAGTGTGTCTATAGATCGTAAAATATATGTCAGAATTCGCTCAAAGTATTTGCTGCGTAAAGAAATATGTTCCATTTTTAAATTAAGGGAGCATTTATGAAATCAAAGTTATGACTAGTTTTTTTCCTGTATATTGCGAGACGCAGGTCTCCATTATGTTTGCAAATGCAGGCTTTTAGATTCCTAGTTGTCTTGCCAATGTAACTATTTCTACATTGCAAATGTTTATTTCATGTATCCCGCCATCTAATTTGGCGTTGTATCTATTTTTATTCCTAACTATATATCGGATTGCGTTGTGGTTGTGAAGACCCTAGTGTTGGGGATTGATTATGAAACTTATATTTTTGATGTCAGAAATAATATGCTATATTAGACCAACAACATTTTAAAGATATTTACATAAAGAATCTAAGATAAATCTATCTACCATTTTTTAAGCATTTTTCCCCAAGCAAGGAGGGAGTGCCACTACCACGCAATGGGTTACAGAGAGTGGGAGCAAGAGTAAAGAGAAGTGATAGAGGAAAGGATGAAGAGATGGACGGGGAATAGATCAAGGCATCTGGAGTTGTCAATTGACATTTCATTTCAATAGTTGGAGATTATAGATATCAAGAAAGCAAGTACGAGAAAGGGAGTTCCGCAGACTGGAAGTGCGAGACATGAAGATATTGGAGTAGAATAGACGGCTACATTTAACCGTTTCGACAGCGAAAGTGTGGGACTGAGATGCCAAACTAGTAGAACGTTTAAATTCATGCAATTTGGAAACTGCACGTCGGAGCAGTTACAGTGAAAGTATTTGTAGAAAAGACGGCACGTCTGTGAGAGAGCGACTGTAAACTTGATGCCAGATCAGAGCCAATCACATTGCATATCCGTCTCTGGGTTTCGTTGAGGACCTTAAGACGAACATCGAGGACACCAGATAATTTATGACAGCAGTATCCCATGCAAGGGCAAATGGTTGATTTATAAATTTGAAGGATGAACTCAGGCGAAAAAACTTTCTGGCGCGATACAGAGAACCAACTTTCCTTGCAGCAGATGACGGTATTGATTCAATGTATTTGTTCCATCTCAGATCAGCGGACAGCGTAAAACCGAGCAGTCGCAGAAACGTGATGACTATTAGACATTCTAATGGGTGGCAGAGAAGGTTCTCTATGATGGGTAAAAGAGAGAACTAATCCAAATTTTTCGAACACGGTGAGGGCTAAATTCACTCCAATTAATATCAATAGATAAAAAGGAAAAAAAAGCAAAAAATATTTTATAAAGAAGTGGTACGAACAAAGGCAAGAAAAGGTAAATTAAATTAAACTGAAATTAGAAGACAAGCATAAAATGGTGACAGACAACGATACTCATGTGTCCAGCAAGTCTACTTGGAAGGAAATAAAGCAAGGAATATTTATAGACCACTACCGTGAGTACGGAACTAATATTGTTCACTTTACGACCGTTGTTACGTATTTGTTACATCTTTCTACATACACTCAATATAGTTTGAGCATTCAGAGGAATTATTCGTAAACGACAGAATATTAAAAAAATCGTATTGTAAATGTTATGTGTCGTTTGCATTCCCTCCTAACAAAAGAAAATGTCTTGTTTTTTTTTCAAAGAAGGAACTTTAGCATTATAGATTTGAGCATTATAAAAGGTTTTCGAGTTATACCCATAATTATAATTTTGCTATTTCTTTTTAAATAAAATGATAATATTGTAAGTTCTAAATATGTGTACAACAGCAAAAATATATTTCAAGAAGCCACCGCGGCGTACTTTCTTTACAAAGAAGGAATCAACGTTCCCTGAAGGGTATGAATGGGATAATATATATGGTAATGTTTTAAATTGAACATTCAAGGGTCAGCGTTGGGGCTCAACAGATAAAGCGATTTTTTAAGGGGGGATTTCTTAAATATTCTCGTCAGATCGAGGCTTTCATGTGAATGTCATGCATGTCGTCCAATGCGTCAAGAAATATCTAAACTGTTAGCAGTATACACCGCTTTCTAATATCAATGATTAAAAATGGCTTTAAGCGAGTAAAGAATGAATATCTTGGTGAAGACCATTATTCTTCAAACATTGAGTACTGGCGCTACACAATCGCAAACAAATAAATGTTTCCGAATAACAGAAACCGCATAAATTGAAGACATACAAATGGATTCCACATGTAAATCAAAGAAATTTAATGATGTAATCAAAATAATGACATCCAATACCATTTCAAGTAAAAGGTTAGGAAGAAAAACTCCCATCAATAATAGAAATAGTGATAACAGGTACTGAACTTGTGAAACCTGTTTTCCTGTAAAATTCTTTTAAGATTTAATAAATTTCAACTGAGAGTCGTACTGGCTGCTCTGTCAGTGAATACTGAATGTTTCCTCATAAGGAAACGGCCAGCATTACCATTAAATGTAAGATGGGGAGAACAGATAATACACTTTGATCAGATAATGTTGAAAAGGGAATGAAGAAAAGAGTAACTCCAGTACCATTGCTTGTTCGGCTAATGAATGCCGATGTTTCCTTATAAGAAATCGGCTAATACTGCTATTGCTGCTGGAGATTAGAAGCACAGATACTACACTTTGATCCAATCCCGATGTCCAGAGAGTGAAGCTAAGCCTTACTCGAGTAGCATTAGCTGCTCGGTCAGTAAATGTTGAATATTTCCTCAGAAAGAAACGAGTAATATTACTATTACCATTAATTCAATCCCTCCCGAATGCATTGAGTTATCGTGAGAAAAGAGGTAAGATAAGAAGGAAACAAAACAATATCCGGTTGATTCGCAATCAATCTTTCCACAATTATAATTGTCTTTCGTTGCGAGACGACAAGAAACACTGTGTCATCCATTATATATATATATATATATATATATATATATATATATATATATATATATATATATTAGTTTCTGTAAATAAAGATCATCTGTCACGTACTTGCAAAAGAGTCGGAATTCGAATCAAGGTCTAAGAATATAGAAGCAAATCTGCTCATGGATATAAGCGACATTTTTTTTTTTTTTTACTATCTTCTCTCTGTTAATGAGATTATGTGTGGTTTTACGAAAGTTTAGATTAATGCATTCGGAAATCTGTGAAGACGGAAAGCGAGTATTGCGTGCATGTGTATCAGTGTGCACCTGTTAAAAGGAGACAGAAAGGATAACAGCAAAGTGTGCGACAAAGAGGAGGTGGGTAAGGATACAGAGGAGACAATCGAAATAATACATTCGACTGATCAACGTTCTTCCGACAGGGAACACCTGCAAGTATGTGATATATGATTTCTGCATCGAGTCGCGAATCATCATCAAATATTGATGAAAACATAAAAAGAAGAAGGGATAGAATGCTGGCTCCATTTCAGTTAATTCTTTGCTTTCTTATATTACCTATCCTTTTTTAACCTACTACCCTCATTACACATTTTTAGACAAATGTACTAATAGGGATGGTTATATGCCTACATATGTACAGGGTACAATGAATACATTGTCGTCTAAATTACGCAAAACTGAAAATAACACTATCTTATTTTAAGAGATATATTTATCAAAATTACGCAAAAATATCTTGAAATGCTAGAGTAAATTTATTCAGCGAAATCGCCATTGGCTTCAACCACGGCATCCACACGACTTCGGAATCTCTTGCAACTCTTCTGAACGATCTATTTGTTTAAGTTAGTGAATGCTGCCATAATCCATGCCATCAGTTCATATTTGGTGTTACAAGGAAATTTGTTGGTCTCTCGCTTAACTCCACCCCACATATAATAATCAAGAGGTTTGTAGTCTGGAGAGTTAGGTGGCTAGATGTAAGAGGTGATGTGGTCACAGAAATTGTCTGACAGCCATGACTGGTTTCTCCTGCTTGTGCAGAATTGTGTTAACAGAAATAGTCTCTTCCAGCAGCCATCCTCTTGACTCCGGGTAGCAGTATCTTCTTAAGGCCTTGATGTAGGCTTCCGCGTTGTGTCTGAAGCCCTCACCCAATAATTCGGGTGACCTTTTTTATTGAAACGATCAGAGTGAGTTTTCCGAGTTGCCGTATCTTCGTAATCACCATTAGACTCATCCAACTCTTTCCGAATCCACTGCACTTTCTTCAGATTGACTCGCAAACAGATTGAAATGTTCGTATTGAAGCTTCCGATGAGAATGTCAAGCAGTACAGCATGTCGTCTGAAAATTTTTGGTGGAGTGAATTGCATAATGGTGCTCCCTTTTTCTCAGGCGCTGCCCAACTGATTATACTATTCAGGGCCGTCGACAAAATAAAAAATACAACGCGATATAGAATGTCGATATTTTACGATCTCGATATTTGGTTTATATTATATATTTTATATATATATTTATATTATATATATATATATATTATATATCTTCAATTAAATCGATGATATATTGGTTTAATTTGCTTTTTATTTTTATTTCCTATATATGTTTAGAATTAAATCGATCTAACTTTAAACCTAATTCGATATTGTAAAAGGTATATATATATATATATATATAAACCTAAAGAGCTAGGTAAACGTACCTAGGTTTCAATTATACGGATCGTCAGGGTCAACAATTTCAAACCAAAATACCTAAGGTTTTCCAAACGAGTATAACAATATATATATATATATATATATATATATATATATATATATATATATATATATATATATATATATATATATATACCTCCTATCGTGAACGATAAATAAGGTTCGATGTTACCTTTTGTTTTAAACTTATATATGCTAACACGGACTATTGTAGAGAAAATCAGGTAAGTGAAAGATATATTTCATTTGTGTGATACTAGACCAGCCTTGCAGCGTGTGACAAAGCCACATTGACAGATGAAATTTGTTAAAGCAGGATTTTGATGGTGTCTCTGCTTCAGAACTTCAGAGCTTCAGTCTACTATCTTCAAAACCATTAATCTAATGAAACATGTTTTACGCCACTACTTTCGGTTTGATGTTTTGACCTTACAAGTTCTCTTTTAATTTGTCTTTGTAGCGTAATAGTGGACGTCCACCTGAACGTATGGAGTTTGGTAGTTGTCCATACAGCACCTTCTTCGGAAGCTGATACTTATCCATTCTCACAACATGACCAGCCCAATTGTATCTTTTGCTAGAATGCTTTCAATGCCTATATATATATATATATATATATATATAGTTTTAAATATAATATATATATATTGATTTTGTAATTTTTTTAAAAGTCTCTAGGGACTTTCAGCCAACATCTCATCAGGAAACAATCGTTGGATCAGCGAAAAGAATATGAACGACAATGAAGAGCAAAAGAGGGGGGAAACACACTAAAATAACAAACAAGTGCATATATTTGTAACGAGGGGAGGGGAAATACCGTGTAAATAAATTAGCGAGGGACTGTTAAAATAAAATATCGCCCAACAGATTCAGAGACTTTACAAATTCTTTCTGCCGGCAGAGAGAAGGTTTCCTTAATCCTATACAGACCGATTCCAAAATCTTCAAATAATTGTTGGAATCGGCTGTATGAATAATTTTAAACCACTCTTTTTTAAACAACTTGGCGCAGGCTATATTCTCAACTAAATGTTGAGCAATAGCCGATTCCATATTCATGGGGGAAGATAGCATATTCTATCTATCTTACCAAGTCGTTTTTAATATATATATATATATATATATATATATATATATATATATATATATATATATATATATATATAGACTAAATATCAAAGGTTTGAAGCCACCCCAGAATTAGCATGGGACGACCTTGACAGAAAAGTTAATAAAATGAAAGAGAGACCTCAGAGTTATATATTGAGAAAATTTTGCAACGAATGTCAAAGTTCTATGCCACAGAAATTAAGGGTAAAGTAAAATATTTTGACAAGAACAATATTTAATCATAAAACACTTATTTTTTGCCATAATAGCATTTCTAATAAAACTTTTTCTTTCACCAAATATAATAATTTTCTCACATTTAAAGTATACAACTACTTTTTGGGCCAATTCAAAAAATTACCAGGCGGCACCTGAAAATAGTGAACTGTAGTATATATATTTTTCGTTTCATCTTTTGTTTTGGAAGTGCTATCTAATGATCTGGCGTCCTTTAAACGGGTTCTGGTGAAATAAATTATTATAATGGAACGTTAAAATTGCCTGTTTTTTTTTAATTATATATATATATATATATATATATATATATATATATATATATATATATATATATGGGGTTGCATATAAATATCCTCTCTGAACAATAACTACGCAAAGATTTGTCAAATCAAGGGCTACGTAGATTGCGTCTTACTCCAAGAATATTACAGCCCTCTGTTTTCATCCTGAATGATTTTAAAGTAACAAGATAGCAAGTTTGCTGAGTAAATCTGCTTTATCGGTTAACAATCGATCATGTAAGAAGTAATCATTTAGTAATACATACATACATACATACATATATATATATATATATATATAAATGGATAGGAAAAAATGAACATACACGCACAAATACTTGCACGTAAGAATACTTATTCCTAAGGTGTTATAAATACAGTACTGAGCTGTAATAACCCGATTAAAATTGATTGCAAAATGTATTTTACGAATATAATACGTAACAAATGTTTATACTGTCAGAACCCATTATCCATAAACTTGCTTTTATACCTATACACACATGCAATTCATATTAATGTACTCGATTAATTTATAAGTTGTGTTCATCGTTATAAGTACATTAGATATATAGTCCTAGTATTCTGTTATTTATTTATTTACTTATTTTTGCATCTTTATATTATACTTATAACCTGCATTTTAGTTAGAGATAACTGCTTTTTACGCTATAAGAACGTGAGTTACCCGTTGGTATATTGTTGACTAGCACATTCAAATTTAAATTTCAATCATTTTCTTTTTTTTATTTTTCATTATTTTTAATTCTCCGACTTTTAAACATGAATTTGAACGATATAAATTATTAATAGTTAATTCTATATTTTAAATAGAAATGTTTGCACACACAATTTTGAATCAACATCACGAGAACGCGACAGATAACGTTGACACCTGAAGATTGCATTAATTGCATGAAACTCCGTGTAGGGTTATCGATGTTGGATATAATTTGGTGATTGCGTGAAAACTCATGAAACTTTTAAATGTCGGCCACTGCCCACCACGTATTTAATATTTTATATATCACCTGGCATTTAATAAGTGATGTTTGTGAGATTGTTTTCTCATGTTTTTTTCTCCAAAATAATGGTAACTTTCGGATTTTTCAGCTTCAGCTTGGTATGTGCATATCAACTACCCTTGTAACATCCTGATCTTTTACTCGGCAACTGTTCACCAGGGAATATATATATATATATATATATATATATATATATATAATATATATATATATATAGAAATATATGGATATAGATCCGACAGTATGAAGAAAAATATACGGAAAAACAAACAAAAATCCTAATATGCAATTATGCTGTTTTAATGTTAATATAATGCCAACGTCGGACGTTTCGCTCTAGTAAACCATCTTCAGGACATTCATAAAACATAATTAACATTAGATTATATTCAATTCAACACTCTTATGTTCATTGTCTTTTCATGTTAAAATTTTGCAATCACTTTCCCCCTCCAACTTAAAGTATATAATACTATTTAGCTTAAGATATAATTCATTTTTTCGAAAGTTATGCAACATCGCTTGAGAATAGAAGAATTCTTTTTTAATTTAACGTTAGTTTTTAGTACCGAAACATGGTAATATTTATGTTGCGATGAATACATATTTTTAAAATAATAATAATAATAATAATAATAATAATAATAATATATATATATATATATATATATATATATATATATATATATATATATATAAAGTGCGCAGGTATGCAGAAAATAGAAAAGAACACGTTGGGTGCATACTATTTTTGTTGTTTTTTTTAAGAAGACAGTGCTCCATACAGAAGTAGAGCTTTATTATAATAATATTTTTTTGTTTAAAATATGATTCCTTTCGCATAAGATTCTCATGTTTCAAAAAACGAGAGCCAAAACCATCCAAATAATTATTAAAATTAAGTTGAATTGATGTGTTTAGTCCCGTTTCATCTTCAAGCGAAATTTTAGGAATAAGCTATCTCTCGGTTTACGTGTGTTTTTAGGCATGGTCCGTTACCAAATTCGTTATTGTGGGAGTGGCTAGACTATTTTTCTTCGTTAAGTGGTCAGAGAGTTAATTCCTATCAATAGATTCATTGTCTTCTGAGAGGTTTTACTAAGGTTGGGTAGGGTATCTATTTCAGGCTAATGTTTGCGGTCACCCTTTAGTTGGTTCCCAGTGAGGGATATTTTTATGGCGCGCCTACAAGTCGTTATGTGTCGTGAGGATAGTGTTTTATTATTGGCCATGTGATTATCTATTTATTTATTTGTTTATTCAAGTGGGTGTTTTATATACAAATCGTATTGCGCTGAATTTCAATTTTTTTTTTGTTTTTTTTGACGACTACAGAAAGGGTTTTTCCTATTTAATGATATGGCTATACTTTTAAGAATTTTATTTAGATATGGGATTTTTTTTTTATGCTAATTATTTAATGCGAAAGTTTGTTGATGTCGGCAAAAAACCGTTAACTCCTGCCTATGGTTTAATAATTTTTAATTATTTAGAAATTTAATGATGTGTAGTTTTTCGTGTAGGCATAAAGGGCATGGGTAATCCCAGGTTTTACAAGTTCTTGTTTTATTTATCATTTTCCATTTTACTTTTGGTGTTTTATTCGCTTCTTTTAGATGCCAGAAATATTGGGATAGAGATGTTTGATTTCTATTTTGAATATTGTTGAAGGAGCTCTTATGTTGCCTCCATCTAATTTTTTCGTTGAGCCTATGTATATCCTATCAGTGTTAGGACTCTCGATGGATGAGATAGTGCATTGGTATACCACGGATTTTGTGAGGCATTTATTTTCCAACGGGCAGTTTTTTGGGTTTCTACAAATAGAAACATTTAAATGTAAGTTCATATTTGTGTATTTTCTTTTAAAATCTTTGTTTTTATTTCAAAACATTTAAATATTTTGCTAAGCGTGCCGTGATATTTTCATTTGCTCCTCGTTGTGTCGTTGTTTGCAGAGGCTGAGAAACATTACCTTAGGGTAATGCATAGAACAATAACTTTTGCTATCAGCTATGGATAAAATAATCGACTCAACATGGCAAAAAACGTTTTCAGAATCTTCGCAACATAATTCTTAAACTTTGCTTTTAATACAGACTGAAATCATAACTTTTTCAAATATTTTTTTAATAAAAATTACGAAATTTGTATCATTAAAATAAAATGATGTATTTCATGACAATCCAAAGACTCATGGCACTCAATCAACCATCATGGAAATCTTCCTCCAGACTTGTGAAGTAAACGTATAAAGAAGATAAATTTGCTTTGTATTCTTTACATTCCTTCGAACAATTTTTTTCTCTTTTCTTTTTCTTAAGTCATTATTTCGATTTTCTCTAAGACTTTCGTTTTGTTCTTTATCCAAGAGTGCACGGCAGAACGATTAAACTTATAATATGCAAGGCTTCATCCAAAGTAGTATTTCAACACCTAACAATTTCATCCAGCTTTTCCTCGTCTCCTATTCTTTTTAAAACCGTCGCCATTACCTCCACCACATCGAACTCACACGGTCACCTTGATTCTGTGCGGTTTCTCCTATTTCCGGTTAATCTAGCTTGCGCATGCGTTTTTGTCGACATCGCTTCTCGGAGCGGAAGTTCGTTAGTGAGTGTCGCAATGACCACCGTTGAAAATATTTTTACGGGAGGAAATGGAGTAAGAAGCTGTTCAGTCGTTACGTTCGCCTGCACCATCTGCTGATCTAAAATCGGTCCTGCAGATGAAAATCGAGCTATGGTGTAGATCGGCCACTGAAATAAGGAATGAGAATAGAAAGGTCGAATGGCACCCGCTGAAAGGATTTGCAGCAGTAATATAAAAAGAGAGAAAAAAAGAATGTATGCCTGTATCTGAGAGATTACGTTACCTTTGATTTGCTGTAGGTGTGATCAACGAGCCGTGGCAACGTTAGATGCAGGACACGAGAAATGAAGAAGCCCTATTTCTTAATGGGATTCAAACGCACGAATTGGTTCAGCCTCTAATGATTCCTTAGGAAAACGAAGTAAAAAAAATGTATTAAAAAATAGTATAAAAGAATAACCTCTCTGAAGGTAAAAGATTTGTATTCGAGCCAAGAATTGGGACTCTATACTAAGAATATATGACTGGCTTTAATCATAGAGCAAGGAGGAACATGCTCTCAGTTGTGAAGTATTTAAGCACTGTACCTAATGTAATATTTGAAGGACATAAATCTAACCTGCTACAATCAAAATTTGGAACTTGCCATTTATCATGTTTCTCAAGCTGATCGCACAGATCAATTACGAATTGTAGCAATATCACTGCTTACTGTGTAATTTGCCAACGCATTTTTATTAATACAGTGCCTAAGAGCTACTCAAGGTAGAGTTTTGCTTCAGTATGATGCATTAGAGATTCTGAACATTAAGAGGATATATAACGATGAAACCTAGACGAAGAGGTTGATATTGTAGCGTTTGCGAAAGCATCTATGTGGGAGTCCTCTCCACAAAGTGGCTCTTCTCGAGAGGAAACTGTATGAGTGGAAATGCCTTCTTACAATTGGAATAACTAGGAAATGTGACTGATTCAACTCCATGAACGTAGCATGACGGCTTTTAGCAGTAAAGCAATGAAATGGATGGACTGTTCATCAAAACATTTGTAACGGATAATAGCGATTAATTAACGAGAGGCTTGCGTCTTTTCCTGCATCAAGCTTAGTAAATAATATTTTTCTTGAATTTAAGATATCTATGTATTCCATCCTAACCCTAACCCCACACTCTGTGACTCCTGCTAAGGGCATTTGAGGAGTAGGCTGGACCTTCACAGCCTTCTCCGTCACTGCCACCAGAGGCGGGAAAGGGTATAAAGAGAGAAGATGGCGATTCTGATGCTCGGATACGAATGAGTGCCGACTATTCCCTTCTATGTCAGTGGTTTATATTCGAGTTGGGTAAATTTTAAAGATATCAAACATTTATATTTTTATAAATAAACAGGGCCACCTCATTGTTGAAATTGACACAACACAATACTTCTATAAATACTTGTATAAATGCTTGTATAAATACTTGTATAAATATTTCTATAAATACTTCTATAAATACTTTTACAAATATATTTCTAATTTTGGTTTGAGGATATAGAAATCAAACATAGTTAAATATATGGACAGAAAATTTCCATAATTTATGCCGAGAGTTTCATAATTTAGTATTTCTAATTTATTACACTTCCTCGGTCTAACCTTTTCGTATGACAAAGATTATATTGGATCGATTGTATGACATTCTATGATGAAAGTTGTTTCTCACTGACATACTAAAAAATATTTTCACCCGCTAGAAATCTAACATTCCTGAGTGCATTAAATATTGCTGACACATCTGGTTTGATGCTTCTTCTTCTTGACAAAGTCCAAAGAAGAATCTGCAAGGTTATAGGTACTGACATGACATCTCGGGTTCAGTCACTTTCCCACCACTATAACCTTCCTTCACTGTTGCCCTTTCTCTGAATATTTCCAAGAATATAGTTCTGAAGAACTTACCTTTTCAGTTACCACGATTTCACGAATTCAAGCGTAGTACTAGATTGGCAACTAGGTCTCACAATTTTACTGTTAAAATGGCTAGATATAAGCGTAAGCCCTATACTAATAGTTTCTTATCTGGCACTTTTCACATTTGGAAATCTTTTCCGTCTGCTTACTTTCCTGTTATCTGTAATCTACAAAATGTAAATGCAATGCCGATGATCATATTTTGTCTCTCTGTTCTTTCATTCTATTCTTTCTTCCATTTCATTTTTTCATTTTTTTTTTCAATCTCAAAAACAACTTGCGGCAAAATGGCTTTTACCGATTTAGTTGCGGGTGAAAATGGCTAAAAAAAAGGAATTATTCAGAAGAATAATTATTCAAGTAATACATCATTTTTCTTATTGGTAATGCCAATGAGATAAACCGTTTCCTTATAAGGAAACATTCAGCATTAATTGAGCGAACAGATAACCTTACTGTCCTTTGAAGTGTTTTAAAATTTTCCCTAAAAAATGATTTTCCCTAAAAGAGGTTTCACATGTGCACTAACTGTTACAGCTCTTTTCAATTTTAATGTTTGTTTATTTTGTTATCATTTCATTTAAAGAAGGCTGGAAAGTCAATATATTGTCCGCTTGGCAATACCAGGTGTTGTAACCTTGGCTGTGGGGGTGGTGTAATGATTAATGACTCGAAGTGTTTAATCGAACAGTACATTATATTTGCTTACGTGCAAGTACCCTTGGGAAAGGTATAATTCCACTTCTTCTCCCACCAGCTAGGGGTTAATTAGTAAGACACATATCACTAAATCATTATCATGTCAAAAAAAGTTCTTAAAATCTAAAACTATCTTCTGGCTTTAAACATCCTGTAAAGGGCTGATAAGCCGCAAAAATCAATCAATATGTCAAGGTCATCATATTGATTATATTTTGCTTTATTTTGTTTTAAGGTTTATCAACCTTATTTAATTCCAATAAGATTTTTAGGATTGGTTCGTATGAATAGAATTTGTATTCTTTGTAAGAAATCAGTTTATAGATCAGGTTTCATTGACGTATTTTTTATTTAAATGGTTTTTGTCGAGAGTTAAATGTATTGCTGGTATCTTACTTATTATAAAACGCAGATTGTGTGTGTGTGTGTGTGTCTGTACGTTTATATATCGGATTTCCTACATTTTTCAACCAATTTCAACGAAACTTCACAGGACTACGTAAAATTACATTGCGGTGGTTCTGACAGCGCCAAAAATTGGAAAAACACAATTGTATTTGCACGAAATCAATTTCAAAACACGATTAAGAAGCATTAATGAAAGGGGGACAACTCATATCGAGTTATACTTATAAAACCCAGGTTGGTTGTTTGCGTGTGTGTGTGTGTGTGTGTGTGTGTGTGTGTGTGTGTGTGTGTGTGTGTGTGTGTGTGTGTGTGTGTTCGGTTATATATGGAATCGGATTTCCTACATTTTTCAACCGATTTCAACAACACTTCACTTTTTTTGGTAGGTAGTGTTTCTTATTGTCTTGCACACTTTTTTCTTTATTTTTACATTTAGAATGCTTTAAAAATTCCATTTACAAGACAATTGTTTATAATAAAATTCTATTCAATCGGTAAACTCATACCGATTGAAAACAATGTTTTTGTTTGAGTTTAGGTTTGACCAATTCGTAAAAAAGAAATAAAAAATACAAAAAAATAAAACAAAAAAAAAAATAATTAAACATGCGTGTCCGTCAACCTTAAACAATAATCTTTGTCAATTTTATTTTTCAGTCTTTATGATGGTCGATACTTGATCTATCTCTTACTGTTACATCCCCGGGCAACGCCGGGCTCTACTGCTAGTCTTCAATATAAAAATGCATTTTTATAATTTAATAGTGTTTTGACTCCAGTTTTGAGGTTAACTGTTTGCCCATAGCTGGGACTCTAATCGGTGCTGGCAACCCGGTTCATAGTGGACCTGGGAAAGGCAACAATTAAGAGGTCGTTTCACGTTACTGAAAACCTCCCGAACAGAGGGTTTGTTGTCGGATTTAGTTTATCTTCATACCCAGGACGATAGTGATTATGTCATTACTTTCTCTTCTTGTTGCATGTACTATGCATTTTAGCTGTTTCAACTGTTGAAAGTCTTGGCTTTTGCTATTTGATAAGGTACGTTGTTTGTGATTCTGTGATGTGATCGTCCAAGAACCGATGATATGGTCATGTCTCCAAATAACCCAAATATTCTGTCTGTATTTCTGAAATGAGGTATTATGTACAATACATTATTCGGACTATTGCTCTTATCTTATTGTCATATTTATCATAACGTTTCGGCCGATGTATGCTCTGTCATTCTTCAGGTGGTTGGAATGTCGAACTAAACCCTATATTTCACTCGCTGGGGTAGACTGTTCTAGTTCCATGTGCCATGCCTAATGGATGTCAGTTATCAGTTATCTCTTGAGTTGTGAATTCAATGCCTGGATTAAGGCAGTGGAGAACTTGCAGAGGAGAATTAACAGGAGTTAACTGATAACTGACATCCATTAGACATGGCACGTGGAACTAGAACACTCTACCCCAGCGAGCGAAATAAAGAATTTAGTTCGACATTCCAGCCACCTGAAGAAGGACGGAGCGTACATCGGCCGAAACGTTTTGATAAATATGAGAACAAGGATGAGGACAACAATCCGAATAATGTAAATAGTGAATCCAAATAATTGTCTGCATGCTAGATTTTTAATAAAAGTGTTGATATTTCGTTTTAAACCACAATCATTCACCCAATCGCATTCTACGTAGATTCTTCAGATATTTTCTCACCCAATATTTTCTCCTCACCCAATGTGACTTTGGCAGGTGTTTTTGAATCGTATGTGCGGTTATCTTATCTGCTATATATATGGCGTATTTTCGTGATTAATTGAAATATTGCCTCTATTCGCTTTACCCATACTTCCAGCTCCAAGACAAAGTAAATGATCGATAATTCCAATATAATAGGATAAAAATTTCAATCAGTCTTATCATAGACGAAATACATTATAGAACTATAGTTCTTACATTATAAATATTAACACATCGTTCACGTTAACTTATCATCGTCTCTTGAAGACTGTCGAGCATTCTGATAACATTCCAATTAGATGAAAGAACCAGTCTTTCTGTGGAAGTTTATCGTTATCTTCTAATGGCATTCAAATATCGGTTGTCCATAAAGTTATTTTTCCTATTATTAACTCGCATCCATAAAAATTTCGCTTATTCATGACTAGATAAAAAGTTAGTGACTTGTTACTCATCTTTTGTGATACAAGTTCATTGATAAGAACCATCCTTTTGTGACAGTCCGTAAGAGATCTGTTTTGAAACAAAGCCTCTTGCTTTCATTAATGACGACGGACAGCAGAATCGGAAATAGATTAATTTCTTAAAATGAAAAGCGTTTGCTGTAGAGAAAACTTACAGTTTCATGACCAGATTGTAACAGATTATAAAGAATGGACTTAAAGAGATCTCATTTCATGTCCATCGTAACAAAGTTTCAATAACTTTTACCAAATGAGTCTCTATTCATCCAACATTTCATTCGATTATTATAGATTAGACATTCTGAAAGTTTTCAAGCTGAAAAATCATTTAAATCAACGAAAATAATTAGAGCGGACTAACAAATCCAGTCAGATTTATATCGATATTTGATTTAATAAAAAAGTTAAAATAATGTGAGTGTATACATTGACACACCAAAAGTCATAGGTAGGATGCTAATTCTCGTATACGTATTTCTGAAGTCCGGCGGTGGACAACAAAAATTGTCATCGATTTCACAAGTGTTCCGAAGATTCTGAAGATGTTTTTTGCCATGTTGAGTCGATTATTTTATCCATAGCTGATAGAAGTTATTGCATTACCCTGCGGCAGAGTTTCTCAAACATTTTAAGGAACGGCACACCTAGAAGAAAATGGAAATATCATGTCATATTTAGCAACATTTTTAAAGGGCATACATTTAAATGCTATGAAATAAAACCATAGATTTTTTTTTTAAATTCACACAAATATGAACTTAGTTTATTTCAATGTTGTTATGTACGTATTTGTGCAGCTTATTTCGTTTCAAACCAGTGAAGGAACCGATCTGAGAAATTTATGAAAAAATATTTTTTGTTGCAAAGCACATAAGGTACGCTATAATGAATGAAGACCGATATAACCCGCTTGATCTTTAGTATATTCACAAAGACTTTAAGTAAAAATATAATAAAAATTGACCCTCTATGTAAATAAGAATCCACAAAATTTGACTTTAGTAAATCCTCTTTCATAAATGTCATGTAAACACACTTTGAATCTAAGTTTGAATTTACAAATTTTCATATCAAATAAATAAAAGAAAACACAAATTTAAAATCTCTCTCTCTCTCTCTCTATATATATATATATATATATATATATATATATATATATATATTCTTATATACCGTACATATGAACACAAATTGATATGTCCCCATCCTCATAAATACGTTGGACATTATTGTAAGTTGCGGTAATATGCCGTCGAATTAGTCAACCACTAGAAGTGGTTTACATACTTAACGCCGCTGGCGAGTATTTTATTTTGTTGATGTTATGAAGATTATCATTTTCATTTTCAACCTCCGTTTTCGTTATTCCTCATTCAGTAATCTTTTCTAGGTTACAAAATACACACACACACACACACACACACACACACACACACACACACATATACACACACACAAACACACACACACACACACACACACACACATATATATATATAATTTAAAATATGATTCCAACATGCTACATAAGAGTTCTCATGTTTCAAAACAAGACCCAAAAACTTCAATATAATTATTTGAATTAAATTGAATTAAAGTACTAAGCTCTTTTCCGTCTTCAAGCGAAATTTTTTTTTTTAATAACTTATTTCGTAAATTTACGTGTTTTATAAGCATATTCATTATTGAAATCAAAATTTCTATGGTAACGGCTAAAGCAATTGTTTAAAGAAAACAGGGCGTAAGGTTTTAATAATTTGTATCAATATCTCAGTTCCATTCACAGATATCAAGTCAGGGTAAGGTTGGGGAGTCTAAATTTAAAGCGGAAGATGACATCGTCTAGTCTGGTTAAGCGTCTATGGTGATTTATTTATCTTTTTTTTTATTTTTTATTTTTTTCTGAAAGGGTTTTGTGTATATAAAAACTGTCGTAAATCGCTAACATTTGTTTTTTGCAGACTTCATAAAGGGTTATCTTTTTTTGTAGGACATTTAAACTATTTATTAGGAGTATGGATTTTAAAAATTATTTTATTGTTTGTTTTTATGCTAGATTTTATATTATATCATAAAGAAGTAATTTATACGAAGTATTAATTGGCAAATGTTAATGAGATTAATGGCGAAATCAGTTCGCTAACAAGACTTAATGGGACATTAACTTATTATCAATTCCTTGAATAATATGATCTTTATATTTGAGCTGTTGTATATTTAAGTTGTTGTCAGATGGAATTTATGAGCCTAGTACTTTCAATAATTTCAAATTATCATCTTCAGGGCGCATTTTTATCTACATTTCGAGGCAAAACACCAAGAAGAATTCTGTGTAATGTAGACCGGGAGAGGTTTTTGAAAATATATGTGGTGAGAGTTATATTATTTTGGCGCCTGTGATGCTCCGACGCTAGATTTCTCGTTCAAATTAACAAAGTGTGAATTTTGTTTAATTTTTGTAATGTGATAAATCCACGAAATTTTGTTGTTATATAAGCTTTTCAATTAAAGTGCCATGGACTTAAGTTTAATATATTTACGAAAATAAGATCCGTAGTAAGTAAATTCAGAATCACAAATTCTGTGGAAAATACTAAAACATTTTACTCTACTATTTGAAGTAATTCTTTATATATATATATATATATATATATATATATATATATATATATATATATATATATATATGTGTGTGTGTGTGTGTGTGTGTGTGTGTGTGTGTAGAATAGATTAAGTCCGACAGTTAATATATTTTCTTTTTATACGTTATTTTAATACACACAATTTATTTAAGTAAATGCTGTTTTTAAATAAACAGCATTAATTAATTCAAGCCGATATATACGTAATCAATACTGATTATTTAACAAAAAACACCATTTATTTGAATAAAGTGTATCTATTAAAATAACGTATAAACAGAAAATATATTAAACAATTCTTGAACTAAATCCATTTATTAATATGTTGTCAATGTTTATGTTAAGGTACGATTCGTGAGCAGATATGATTTTTCGGCAATGATTGACAAGATTTGTTACTTATAAACACGTCGCTTTTTTGTGGCTGTTGGGTTAGTGCATCTGATCAGTTGACGATTCCCTATACCACAAAGGTTCGATTCCGGTCGGAGAAGCATATATTTTCTTCGGAATTTCTCGAGCACTGAGGCCGATAAATGTAATTAATACTGTTTATTTAATATTCAGGGAATTTATTTAAATAAATCGGATTTACTACGAACAATTACTACTCATATCTAAACCTAATATATATATGACTACAGAATTTAAAATTTTGAATTGCGATTTTTAGTGAAAATACTGGACTCCCACCCCTGCTATGTCTGGTGTATTTTCACGATTTTTTCAGTATCTTGCGGCTAACTAAAGAATATCGCGCGGCACGGCGGATGATAAACACTTCCCTACGGCATTAACGCCTATTGAAAATAACATCTTTGAACGGAATTTGAATTCGCCCTAACGATTCAATTTTCGGCGCCGGTAACCGTTACCTCAATCCCACACAAATTTTCATGAAATATTCTTCCGAAACTAAATACTAAAAATGTGATTGAGCCATCATTTTTTACACATACACATGTGCATAGACATCTTGTTTTTAATCATTGTAATTATTCCACCCCAAGCAAGGCAACGAAGGTTAACTGAATCTTCGAGGGTATGAGAGAATAATATACTATTAAGGAGAGTGGATAACAAAAGAACAAGAATAAAAAAGACAGCAATTGACGTCATATTTAAATTTAAATAAATTCTTAGCAAACAATTTACGGTTATATGTAGCCATTTCAGGTGTAAAATGATGAAACCATTTCGGGCTTAAATTCGTTAAGTTTAAGAATCATAGACAAATATTGTCATGAATTTATTTATCGAAAAGGCACAGTGAAGGTACAATATGATGGTGGGTGAGCTGAGATGCCAGGTCAGGATCAATAAGACTGCAGATTCTTCTTTGGATTTTATCAAGAATCACTAAATATATAGCAGGAACACGAGGTTGTATTGTCAGGAAGCAATATTGAAATCATTGGTGAATATGCAAGATAGATTCGGGCGACAAATATTATCTAGCACTACACAGAAAATAGACATACTTAACAGGTCACCTAGCAATTGAATATATGTAAATACATAACACACACATAATATATATATATATATATATATATATATATATATATATATATATATATAAGAGAAGTTTTCTTTTGGAGGTGTTAAAATTAGCATGTCATTTCTTGCAAAGTGTGAGTATTCTTGCCTCATAAGTTAGTCTGAATGACTGATGGAGCAAGGACAAAGAGAAACGTTACGTAGAGCGATAACAAAAAAGAATTTTTGGAGAGCCAACATGCTTAGGAAACACGAGACACATACGATATTGACCATTACATAGCAAAGTATTAAATAAAACACTTTTTTGTAGCAGATATTATCACTGCATATAAAAAGCAAGCTTACAGTACAGCTAGACACAAAGCATAAAATCTCAATAGCGAAAATATCTTTCATGATGACAATAGTAAAACATTGCACCATAAAATTAGATTATATTTTTTATATACAAACAAGATACCGTGATATAAGAATGAAAGAAAGAAGTTTTTTACCACTGCAGATAATTACTTTCAGATACGGGTGTTGGTTGAGGCATATTCAAGTTTGATGGATCAGCTGGTACCGAGAATTGTCACCCGGATGTGTTTTTTTTACGTTAATTGCTTTTATAGAACCAAAAAGAACAAGAATTATTATTATTATTATTATTATTATTATTATTATTATTATTATTATTGTTGTTGTTGTTGTTGTTGTTGTTATTATTATTATTATTATTGCTGCTCTGGACCTATGTTTGCTGATTAGAAATTATCACGCACACATACTGAAAAATTGTGTTGACCCCAAATGCAGATTCTGTTAAATGGCCAACGTCCCTAATAGCCATAGGTTGCACAGTGTTAGCACCAACTGAATATAAAACTTGGCATAATAGATTGGGCCAATACCTGCATTGGAAAATATGCAACTTTTACGGGAAGGAAACTGCAACGAACTGGTTAGAACGTTACACATAACCAATTCCAAAGATAGGACCTGTAACATTTTTATGGAATTTTGCGATACATACAGACAGAACAATGAAAACTAATCGCCCAGACATTGTGATCAAAGACCATAAAATAGAATGTGCTTTCTTATTGATAGTTTCTGCAGTCTCTAATATATATTTGAAGATCTTCAAAAAATATTAAATACAAGGATCTTTTGTGGAAATCTAAAAAAAGATGGCACATGAGTACATCATTAATTCCAGTTGTAGTAGCAGAACTTTGGACTGATTGGAAAATATTCCGAAAGGCTCATTGAAAGAATTCCTGGTAACCCATGCTTTAAAGAAATACAAAGATTGTACTCACAAGTAGAACTCACATTCAATTTAAAAAGGTGTCTGATATTAGTTTGTTTTTATTTTATTTTATGAAATGCTCAATGGAAAATGTCATGACACCATTTCTGATCTTAGCTCTCTGATTGGGACACGGAAAGAAATGAGTATATCAGAGAAATTAAAGGAAATAAAATAATAAGGGCATGTAGATTGAAATCACTAAACTATGGAAAACCACTTATCCCCGTAGTGAGAGTGGCATTGGGTATGATAAAGAAGGGTACCGAAAATCATGTGAGTAAAATCTCTGGACGCATCAGCATCTCAGATCGACAGAAGATTTCATTTCTGCGGAACGGCACATAACATCCTCGCCATCTAAATCAAAACGTCCCTAACAGCCATAGTTAAACCTCCTACAGCGCCCTTTTTACTCACAGACTCCAAAAATGACTTCACGATTAGGCTTCTATATGGTAAGAGGATGCCACAAATAATAATAATAACAATAACAAGAAGAAGAAGAAGAAGAAGAAGAAGAAGAAAGATGCATTTGAGATTGGCAGAAAAACTTTTTCTTCGAAGCCTACCTGATTACAACGTTATTTTTTAGTGAGGAAGTTCGGGGATTCACTGTAAAAGAAATATAAATTTCCGTAAAATATATCTTTGGGCACTCCAAGGTGGAGTAATGGTTTTCAAGTTTGTCTTGCTGGATCAATTACGATTGAATAGGGAGTTCGATCTTCAGTGGATGCCCAATCTAAGCTACACTTGGAAATCCACCATAACATATATTCTAAGTATGGCAATTATAATTTGTATTTTATTTATATTATTTTATACTATATTATATTATATTATATTATTTATATTATATATATTATATTATTTATATATATATATATATATATATTATTTATATTATATATATTATATTATTTATATTATATTATAAACAATGATTTCATATTTCTGATTTCACTGGATTTTTAAAAATATAACTAATACAAATTTAAATATTTATCCTTGAGTAAAATAAAATTACTGAAAAATTGGTCCTTTATTTATATATTAATATGTTACTCTAATATAATTAATTGTTGGAAGTTTTGAGGTGACATGGTAATAGTAATATTATCCGCTTCCATACAAGGAAATATTTTGTATTCATTGACCGGACAGTACTGCTGTCGGTTGAAATTTAAAAAATCTTTCTCTTAAAAAAATATTTCAGGAAAATTGGTTTCTCTTATCCAGTAATTGTTATAGATCTTTCCAGTATTAATAGGGATTTTTTTCCTGTTTGGCGTAGTATATATTATCTACACCTTCATTGTGTCATTATTCACTCTCCGAGTTACATCTGTCATCCATTTTAGTTGTTGTCACTGTTGGTAGTCCTAACTTTTGTTATTTGGTACATTTATTTGCTTGTGGTTCTGTAGCGACAATCCACAATATTCAAAGAATGATTGTCTTTGCTAAGACCCTCAGACTTTACTTGCACATAGCATATTTTTGGAACCACCAAATGAGACCAGACGAGACGTAAAAAGATCTGCATAACAAATGGGTTTGTACAGTTTGAGGACTTATTTTATTTAAGTAAGTTCTAAATGCAATTTAACTCATGAATATGTAATTTAACTCTATTTAAAATGCAAATGTTCTTTACCTCTATTTAATATAATTTTAATCTTAAAGAATTTAATAACCAATTATTTTCCATTCGTTTAAATCAAATCAAAACAGTCGATGAGTGAAACTAGGAATTTAATTGAAACTACGAAGAATTTAAAAGCATTTATAAAAAAATGATTTGTTTTGTTTGCTTAATGGCATATCAACTCCTTATAGGTCATTTAATGCTAAAATTATATTTTCTTGTGAGATTTGGTAATTAAAAAGAAATAATATCTAATGCTCGTATTTTTAGTGCTTGCCCATAGCTGGGACATTAAGAGGTGCTACCACCTCGGGCCAACAGCAATTAAGAGCTGATTCCATGCTCCTTCTTACCAACCTTAGTCGATCAGAAGCCTTGTTACCGAATGCCTTTTATCGTCATACCCAGGAAGGTCGTTTTTAAAGAAGAATGGGTGGTCGTTAGAAGAGGTACAGCCCAAGATAGGAGGCACGAATTAAAGCTATCAGAATGAAACAAGGATAGACATTTAATTATCTCGGCAGTGTAATAACAGACGACGGGGACTGGGTTACGGAAATTCGAGGGAGCGTTAGAAGACCGGAACATGCTTTCTAAAAAGTTTTTTTTAAATATTAAGAAAAAAATGAAAAAAATCATTAAAAAACAAAAAAAAAAATGGACAGACATAGAGTAAAACAAACGTATCCTAGATATGTTTCTACAGAAGGATACTGAGACTGGTATGAAACCAATACGTGAATAACGAGGTTTTTAAACAGAATGGAAACAAAGAGACACTCATAGTTAGAATGAGAAAGAGATAATTTAAATCTGTGAGACACATAAGTAAAAGAGAAAGCTTGGAGAATTTGACACTCACAACGCATATTGAAGACAGGAGTGGCAGGGGAAAGACTTAATAGCCTATCTACTGAGCTTGTGAAAATAGATGACAGCCCAAAGCGTGGGAGAGTTAATAAACAGAAAACTACTGATTAGTTATAATGGTTAGGAAGTTGTGGAGAGGCATGATTACCCACTTCCCAAACCCTACGTTAGTCACAAAAGGTGTTTTTTTACCCCGATTTAACCCTTGTCAACTGGTTTCTTTTGATCCTTACCACCGCTCTCCTGACACAGTAAGGGTGTGTAGCACGCATGTGAAGATCAGTTTCTAGGAAAACAGATACCATATGATTATCCAATGTCGGAAACTCGTGGTGTCTAACACGGTATATTAATATATTTTTGAAAAGTTATAATGTTCACACACACACACATATATATATATATATATATATATATATATATATATATATATATATATATATATATATATATTTGTCTTTTTCCTTTTCCCGTGAAAGGACTTGTTAAATTGAAAAAAATGCCTAGCACCTTACCCTACCACAGTTACACTTACGTATCTTAATAAAGATAGATTTAAACATATTCAAATCTCTCCCTTCCCTCTCTAATTTCGGTCATATCGGTCATCCTTCTCTCTCCTCGTCTCTCTATCACCTTACATCAATTTAAAGCTACCCCTCAAAAAACTGTATAAAAGTCATATGTAAATTTTTAAGCCATCTTCTTTTATGATTGGAAATATGATCTGAGGAACCAGAAAAAAAAACTCATTCCTGGGGAAATAAAATATAATCTAAGGACCCTTAAGTTTTTATTTTTTAATATATATATATATATATATATATATATATATATATATATATATTAGTTGGTGCAAAAAATAATGACGTAATAATGTCGTTTTTGACCTTAAAAATACGTCAAAAACGACATTATTACGCCATTATTTTTGCACCAACCCAATATATATTGGATGTGTAACCTCTTTAAATATCATATTTTCTACATGGCGCATGTAGTAATTGGAGAAACACGAACCGCGCGGATTTCCCATACTAACACCATTATTTTGGGTGTAGTTGTTATGGTCAAAGAAGGAAACATCGGCTGTGCATGCATGTAGTCATTTTGGGGGATAGTAATTCTATTCCATCTCCATCCACCAAACCAAATATCCTCAAAAAATTATTACATGCATGCCAACCAATATCCCCTTTTTTCACCATAATGGCAATATCTGCAGCCAAGCTAAAGGTTTTTCAATGTAAAATCCCCTCTGGACGTGTTTCTCTAATTACTAGATGTTCCACTTAGATAATATGATAGATATAGTGATTTTCCAAGCGGAGCTTATATGTGGCACAAGGCCGAAAGTATGGGGCACCCAGTGAGGAAAGAACTCACTACTCAGTCTTAATTGTTCTAGCGAGACAAACTTGTTAACCATTACACCGCCTCCAGGTGTCCCAAATATGATACCCGAATACTACCCGAATCGAGCTCTTGCAGCTACTGACGTCTTTCACTTAGAAAACAACGTTAAAATTTCCCTTCCCTCTGCCGTGCGACGGTAGCTTGGTGGTAGAATCTCTGACTAATAAGAAATCGGTCGGGCTTTGATCCCAGTTCGAAGCAATCGAATGTCTAGTCACACTGATGAGATGTGATGCAGCGAAACAGTCTGTCTTTGGATATATATATATATATATATATATATATATATATATATATATATGTGTGTGTGTGTGTGTGTGTGTGTGTGCGTGTGTGTGTGTTTCGCTAAAGACGACTGACAGGTTAGTGCGATTAAGCATTTTATTTAATTTTTTTCGTGTTCCTTCAAGTGTTTTCTTTTTTTTTAGCGAAGCATTTTTTAAAGCAATGTGGAAGTGCCACTAGCCCGCAAAGGATTATAGAGAGTGAAAATAAGAGTAATGAGGGTTGTTTGAGGAAAGGATAAAGAGACGGACGAGGATCAACATCAAGGCATCAGAAGATTTGATTCACATTACATTAGAAGATTTGAAGATTATAGCTATCAGGGAAGAAATAACGGGAAAGGAGTTGCACTGTCGGGAAGTGCGAGAGAATAAGCTGTTGGAGTAGAAGAGGTGGTTATCCTTAACTGTTTCGACAGTGAAAGGGTGGGACCTAACTGCCAACCTAGTAGCACGCTTAAATGTATAAAAGTGTTATTCTGCCCAAATTATATATACATCATAATGAAGAAAAATATACAGAAAAAACAAACAAAAATCTTAATATGCAATTATGCTGTATTAATGTTAATATAAATTAATGAATATGTCCTGATGATGGTCTAAAATAGACCGAAACGTCCGACGTTGACTTTATATTAACATTAATACAGCATAATTGCATATTAAGATTTTTGTTTGTTTTTTCTGTATATTTTTCTTCATACTGTCGGATCTATATCCATATATGTCTACTGGAAATACAAACCTGAATTTACTTTATAACATGGAAGACTTCAAGCTTGTACGAAAATATAAGAATCTATTGATCAAGTAAAGAAAGGATTTATTAACGAACTGTTTTAAAATTGTTCTATCGTGCTTGTCTGATATTTTGAAATCATTTTTGATTTGCTTTGTAACGTGGAGGACTTCAAGCTTGTATGAAGATATAAGAACCTATTGATCTCTGCGTATTACTATATCAACGGAAGGGATTTATTGAACTGTTTATATAAAATAGTGCAATCGACCTTTTTTAATATTTTTATATTTTGAAATCATCTTCGTATACTTTTTCACAACATCGCCTACGTGACGACGACGTGATCATATTTAAACGTAACGCTGATCTTATATAAAAATTTCAGTTATCTGTTTGGATTAGTTGTGCGCTTATGTCCATCGTCTTTTCATGTTGAATTTTATATGTTCTAATGTTAATTATGTTTAATGAAAATGTCCTGATGATGGTCTAAAATAGACCGAAACGTCCGACGTTGACTTTATATTAACATTAATACAGCATAATTGCATATTAAGATTTTTGTTTGTTTTTTCTGTATATTTTTCTTCATACTGTCGGATCTATATCCATATATTTGCTTACATACATTATAATATAATTTAAAATTAAATTTAAAAGCTAATTATCAAAATAAATATTAAAGGATTAACAGAGTGGTATTAATTTTAACTTTTATTATAGTGTAAACATTTAGTGATATGTAAAAGTTAAACATGAAAAGTATTCAAGTGTTAATCTATAAATCTGAGAAACAGTGTAAAAAGGCTTCTGATAAAAAGTGATTTCCGCCATATATTTTTATGCAGTGATTACTAGAGATTAGAGAAATGTCCGGCGAGCCTTGGGAAACTTTAAAGACGAACATTATGTCTTTCAAATGTCTTCTAATGTCTGTTTAGAACCAAACATATTTCATCGATTTTGTCTTCCTAGCGTGAAGTAAATCAAATTGCAAATGCTTGTCAAGTGAATTAGAGTGTGGTTGGTAGGTACAGCAACGGTCGACGAAATATTTAACTAATAGGTAAAATGAAAATCTATCTGTGCTTCTCTCCAGGGATATTAACAAAACAAGAGCAATAAGTTCATGTAGATAAAAAGCGAGGTGTGTGGGGGGATGGAATGATACCGCCTGGGAAGAAGAAATTAATTTACAACAGGCTGTAAATAAAACAGAAGTCGTATCGAAAAAATGATAACAGACACGTACACACACAGAAATAAACACACACATTTACGTATATACGTATATGTTTCTTCGGGAATTTAATATGCTTCTTCTGCATCATCTCAAAAAACAAATATGCCGCTTCATTTATATATATATATAGGCAGCAATCCTTCATGTATGCATATTTCATTAAAAACGACAGACAAGGTCTTACGATTAAGCTTTGTATTTAATTTTTCTTGTGTTCGAACAAGTGTTTTCTTTTTTGGACACAGAGTGTGTAGAAACTGTGCAAATGTTCTATAAGCCCAAGCGCTTTCGGATATACTTTTAGCCATTATCAAGGATTATCAGTTTAATTGAGTATCTGCGTTATATGTATATTTTTATTGCTATAAAGGTGTTTATTTTCCGAGAACAGTTAGTATATTGTGGACATGTTGGAACAGTTGGTATGATGTTTGCTTAACAACCTAACTGTCAGGGTTTCAATTCTCGGTAGTGGATGTGCACTGCTGATGAGTCTAGTGCTTTCTGCATTCTGTTGAGGTTTCATTCAGACTCTATGAATTACTTAAATATATATATATATATATATATATATATATATAGTAGACTCTCCCGTGGTATTC
>CAHIKZ030004700.1:1235000-1320000 GCA_903632075.3 Acanthosepion pharaonis | reverse complement strand
CCGCGGGATTCCCACAGACGCAGAGACAGGAACGACCAGAAGCCGCCGGTTACCGATGCAGACGCTCCTTGGATTTTCACCAGAGCCCTTGTTAGCCGGCGTGTGTGTCCGCCTTGGGTGGCCCTACCAGGAACGAAGTTCCGGGCGGCATAGCTCTGACACTACCGTTTACACCCCCCACCGACTGTGAGGTAAGGGTTGGACTTTGGGGGCTTACAGTACCAGGTAAGGGTCGGACGTTGGGGGCTTACAGTACCAGAACTGACCTGGCTCTACGATGCTTAACTTCGGTGATCGAACGAGAACCGGTGTTTCAGCGTGATTTGACCGTCCATATAACATCAGGGCAACATTTAGAAGCATATCGAGTTTACGGAGAAATCTTTGTCTAGTCAAGCTTAAGATAGAGAAGGACGTGATCAAAGCTGTAATGACGGTGTGAGGTAATAAAATAACAAAGGAGACGTGACAAGAACGCTCAACGGCAGCAACTGTATTAATTAAGTTTCTGTGATTACAGTCAAGCACGACAAGCAGCAGCATCACTCATCAGCAGGCAGGTTATGTTTGAGACTCAAATTTCTCCACTCAGAAATGTCCCACGGAAAATATCCATTAAAACCTGGGTTCTTGAATTTGGTAACATATTAATTATGTGTTCAATCCCTGTGCTGGCGAGTGTACCCTTGGATGAAGTTGAAATGGGGTGAGCAATAAATAAGAAATAGATGAGGTAACCCTAAACATTGGAAGCAAAAGAGAAAAAAATTACTTTGATTGATTTTTAAAAAAATCTTTTCAGTTCGAAATTCCCTGTATTGTTATTCGGATCGGCAAATAATAAAGGGTGTTTCATTAAGACGGATTATATATAAGAATGTTTCATTAAAACGGGTTCAGCAGTAAATAAATCAGTGTTATTGGTGAAAATTTTATTTATTTCTCTATTGGATCATGTTATTTTTGTCATTGGCAATTATGCGTGAAAAATAATATTGCCCAAATGTCCGCCAAATCTGAAAGAAAAAGGAAAAAATCATTAGACGTTTAAACTTAATTCACATTTAAAATCGGTTCCAGTTATTGGAGCACCCTTTATAATTTAATTGTCTACTCTGTACAGTGTTGGATATGCATGAAACGAATGCCGAATGTTTTCTAATAAGTAGACGGCTGATATTGCCATTGCCATTATCATTGGGGCTGATAAACCGTAAATATGTTCGCCTATCAGTTTTATCCTCCGAACCGCTTATTTCCGATTTGGCATATTTATATCTTATTTTATCTTATTTTTAGTGTGTCTCTGTGTGCATTTTAGTTGTATATATGATTTGCAATCTCCGTTTAAATTTGTTATATGCCTATCCAGTTTCTACATTTTAAAAGTTACCAGCACCACCGATGAATATTGCATGCAGCTGGACTAGAAGCTTCAAGCCAAGAATATCAGCGTCCCTTCATCAATACAACATAATGAGTGTCTTTCAGGACATGATCGCAGAATGCGTTAACAAGGTGACATTGTGGAAATGATAGAATAATATAAAAGAAAACATGATACACCTCAACAACTGTATATGGTAACACGTTTGTATATTCCTTTTAATCATTTAACCACAAGCAAGGCAATAAAGACACGAGGTTACTAAGAGCAAATGAGTAAGAAAAAAAGTTATTAAGTAGCGAGAACAAGAAAAAAAAAGAAGTGGAATCAAGAAGACAGTTGATAACGATTAACATTACATTTAAATTTCTTAAGATAAAAGTTGACTTGAAATTAAGAAACCCGAAGAAGCGAAAAGTGCAAGAAAAGAAATTAGTATAGATGTTAATGTTACATCTCACCATTTCAACTGTAAAATAATGAGACCTTGCTGCCAGTCTAGTACTACGCTTAAATTCATAAAGTCTAGGTACCATTGAGGAATCTCGATCAGAATATTGCCATTAAAGTATATATAGAAAAGGCACTGAGGAGTTACATTACGGCGATTGGAATGTCACTGAAAGCGTGATGAAAGGTCAAGACTAATCATATTGCAGATTCTTTAGATTTTATCAAGAATCTCTAAATAGCAAGAACACCACATCATACGTGGTACTGCTAACCCATGTCTTTTAGCACGTCAGCGTATATATTTTTTGTTTTGTTTAAAAAGAAAATTAAACAATTTATAAACTCTCTTATTTTTCGAGTCATGTAATAGCATTAAATTCAGCAAGTATTTTTGTTTTGTTTTATAGAATGGAATATCTTCTCTCCGAATGAGACCAGCAGGTAATCTGTGGCTTTGATAACGGATTATTATTACAATCTAACAGATCTTAAATAACGAAGCCATATTGAACGCGTATAAAAGCACGTTTATATGTTTTGCTCTCATACAATAAATAAAATAACTAAATGACAGGATATTGCTTTCGTGATATTTTATTTAATAAATAAAAAACACGTTAGCTGTCATTTAAATAACGATAATATAGAACGGAAAATTTAAGGAATTATGGATTAATTCTAAGAAAAATAGACTCACAGATATGCAAAGGAAATGCAAAGAATCTGTCGATAGTACTGAGTTCCTTTAGCAACATAATTAAGTTGGTGAGTGAACATACGATTTATTTTTCATTTTTCTATATGTTAAGATAAAGCTAACATCATTTAACGGGGTCGACTGATTTAAAACCGACAGCCGATTTCTTTTCATAGATATAGAAACATCGTCACCTTCTTTTAATCAACAGGACACATTCTTCCATACCTTCTAACTCCAGAATCTATTTTGCATATTTACAAGTCTGCTATTTTTCTGCCTATCAGATATTACTGCCTCATCTCGTCTGTTGCTTCCGCAATATGTCCCAAGATTCATAGCAAAATCCAAAGAAGAATCGTGAACTTTATCGGTCCTTACCGGGAATCTCGACTTCAGTCAATCCTCCACCGTCCTAACCTAGCTTCACTTTTGCCAATTATATAAATATTTTCATGTTAATTGTTCTGATGAGCTTTCTTCGTTCGTACCTCGACTTCCCAAATTTAAACGCAGTACTAGATTGGCAGATAGGTCCCATAATTTCATTGTTGAATATACTAGATGTAAGCATAAGTTCTATGCTAATTGTCTCTTCCCTCGGACTTGTCGCTTGTGGAACTCTCTCTTGGATTCTTGCTTTCCTGTCAAGTACGATCTTTAAAAATATCAATGCAATTTCAGTCGTCGTCATCTGTGTACCTTATATCATTTTATTTCATTATCCTCACTAATTCTTTCGCTCTGTGTAACCCCTTGCCTCTTAGTGATTTTATTGTCTTGCATGGGTTGAAATTATTGTTTCAGAAAGAAGAAAAAAATAATAACGAAGAGCATTCCAAAAGTTCGTGAATAAAAAGAACGTATATGAAAATAATGCAAAAGGCATAGGAATATTTAGATATTGAAAATCAATCCTCCTTAGGTGAGGATTAATCAAAAATAAAAACTAAAGCAAGAATTAACATGGAGAATTAACATTATCCATTTTGAGAACATTAGCGTACAAAATGCTGCTGTGAAATGTTTAACATCTCAGAACACTCTTTTTTTCTTTTTTTTTTTTTACCGGGATTGTATCATCTTTTAGAGAAGAAACTTTATGTGGAGAAATAAAGAGTTTACCTAAATATGTTTGCTTTTAATCACATTTTTTCACCTGACTTTTGAGAGGAAATAACGCTACTGTTAGTACGAATAGAGACGAAAACTAAGTAGTTAAAAATATTGGAAAAATTTGAAAAGCAAGAGGAAACGAAATATTAAGAAAAAAGTAAAACTCGCTGCACATTGAAAGGATTAGTTTTAATCTGGTGCATTAATAATTACATAATTACGTAGATGTTTAATTTGAAGCACCGTGTACTTTGACAGGTGGTGGCTATCAGGAAGACAGAACAGTCATTTGCATCAAAACTGTTTCGACTTAATGGCACATTGTAAATCAGTGTGTTTTCTCATCGCCAACATGGCTGGCAGTTTTCACATTTTTCAGGCCCATTTGTGCTATTTCAAAACCCAGGGCCAACCTATATTTTATACTGCAACTATACTCGGCGGACCTTAGTTACTGATCAAGTATCCGCTTCTCAAGTGAAACATGCAGTTTTAAATTCAAAGTTGTTCTTTTCCTATACGGGTTACCATAAACAGATAGAGAGTCCAGTTTACTCTATTATTTAACTCATAGCTCAGGGTTTATAGATTTTACTAGCGTATTTGTTCGAAAGTTTATATAACAGGAATTATATTAAATTGGACAGGAATTCGAACTTGGTTCGAAGAATACTCGTACTAAGTTTCTAGTCATTACACCAGCAGCATATCCTACAGAGCAAAGCTTATTAAAAAAAATAGTAAACACTTACTAACAACGTGTTTTGTACAGGTTCATTCGTCTAGCGGAAATCTTACTGAATAATGAGGTACTACTTAGGAATTCAAGGTACTGTGACAGCTTATGGCTCCTGTTCCTAATCGGTCGATATTAGTTTAATATTTTCTTAATATTAAAGTAATATCGACCGTTCGAGAACACAAGGTGCGATGGTTGTTTATGATCCCTAGCAGACAGAAAAAAAAGCATTACTGTTAAGTCCAAAAAATTTTCTGCTTTTGTTTATCAACGATCTACTTTTTTCTTCCAAAACACACAGCCTTTCTTTCTCTTTTCTAAGTGTCTGTATATGGTAGACTATGATGTGTTTAACATCTTTTTAAACTCACAAGTACTATACTGCAAATGTCCTTCCATAATTACTTTAGAACTTCATCATCAAAGTACGCTGAATGGAATATCTTGTATCCGAATGAGACCAGCAGGTAATATGTGACTTTGATAACGAATTATTATTGCACTCTAACAGATCTTAAAAATCGAAGCCATATTGAACGTGTCTGCGTTCATCTCACAACGATGTTTATCCTATTTCCTATTAACAGACCATTTATGAATCCTTGACAATAAACTCTACATATTTTCAATATGTCTCCATAACGTTATTGCTTGAACTCTCATAACATCTGATGTAAATGCATCTTGAATCCCTCGATTAGTGGATGAGAAAATTTATTTCGACTATGAATTTTATGATTGCCTTGTAAAATCTAAGTTGTTTGAGTGGAATCCAAATTTATGCATAACTGACACGTATAATAAATGGTTAGGATGTTAGATACATCGTTCAAATTGGTTCCCAAAAAGGTAATTTAATAATGATTCAATCTAATATATTACATTCAACTTTCACTGTGATATTTTCCAACTTCAACCAGGTAGTACATACACCCTTGTGCAAATTAACTGATACAACCGCTTTAGTTACCTTTCTCTCACCATATCGTCAGTTTCAAAAACCCACTGGAGTGACAGAGTGTAAGCAATTTCTATTTTTCCACCAGATTAAATAATTTGCAGTGGTGTGCAGTAACATGAATCTATTTTCAAGGAGTATGATGAAATTTGTTTGGCCTTGAAAAATATATTGCGTCATCCGGGATTGCATCAGATTTTTATTAAGCCCAGACACTTTTGTCACGACTGTCAATTAGTTGTCCTACGGTCATTGTCTGCGATGGACTTTACTCCAAGGAAACGTACGAAAATTGTAACACTGCACGAACATACTGGCAAGCCTTACCAGTGAGCAAATCAAAATACTATAGACTGGCCCGGAAACTTTCTTGATTGAAATCCAATCGAGAATCTGTGATCAATCTGCAAGGAACGACTTCGCTGAATGGACATCCGAAGTGCTAATATTTGCTCTGGTTTACGTTTCATTTGAAAAATACTAAGAAAAAGTAAATAATAACGGAATTGTTTGTTTTGTTTCAATTAATTTGCAAAAGGGTGTCCGACTGCTTAGGAATACCAAATACTACGATAGATTGTGAAGTTCAAATTTACAATATTAAAGGAGAAAGATTTAGGAAGAGTAAGCATTATGGGAGATTGTGATTTACAGTAAGACAAAGAAGACCTGGATAAAAAAGAGAAATTGTTAAGAAATTCTGCGTTTAGATAGATTAAGCGAACCTTGGCATATTTGGGAAGGATATTAAAATAATCTAAAACCGACACTAGCAACAAATCATCTGCATACGGATAAAAAAATATTTCAGTAGATATGTAAAAAAGCAAAAAGATATGTACGGCAAGGATTTGTCGACTCACCGTACTTATTCAATCTCTCCAGGTAGGCGATTCAGAGAGAATTAGAAGTTCTAACATAATGCATTGTTGGCGACCACAATGTTAAATAACTTATATGCAGATGACGAAGTGTTGATAGCAGACACCAGGAAACTACAATCCTAGAGAATGTAGTGAAGGAAAACGAGAAGAAAGGATTAAAACGTTAATTGCAAGAAGACTAAATGTATGGTAGTTAGCAAAAAGGACAACCCATCATACAAATTACTAATTGGGAATAACAAAAAGAATATAACTTCAAGTCTCTTCTTCTTCTGTGAGGAGATTGTCTAGGATTGTCCGTAATAGGAGGTCAAATATCACTTAACACTTCAGTGATCATTTCTATGTTTCTAATGCAATTTTCCTGTTTCTTAGTATTCTGCTTAGTTTTTGGAAAGCATCTGTGGTTATTCCAATGCCGCTTCGGATTTCAGTCTCGCACTTTCCGTCCTCTGTTAAAACAATTCCAAAATATTTATTTTTTTTATTTGATTTCGGTATTTGTATTTGCATTTTGGACTCATCCTTTTGCTTACTAATCTGAATGACGTTCTGTCAGGGCAATATAGATTTGGCTGAAATAAAATCTATTTTTCTGATGCAGCTGTTTGGCGAGCGAAACATGTCAGAATAAGAGAATTCCAAATTGTCTTACATATTTACCATTCCGTTGGATAGTCATCCATATTTCAATCAATCTCCTTAACCATAACAAAAATACTAGAGCAATTTCCCGCCAAAGCGTTTCGCATTTAAGTAAAGCCTGAAATACTAGTAGATCGCACAGGAATGTCATCTTTTCCTTGATGGACGTTCATATCGAGTTTCCGCAAGCCATTTTGTCGAGCTAATATTTTCATTTCGACGTTTTGTGGATGAAGAGGGGAGCCTGCCGAAATCAAATTAATGTCAGCATTCAAGATAAGGGAGAGTCAAGTAATGAAAACTGGCGATAAGAGAGAAAAGAATGATAGGGATGGAAGCAAAGGACGGAGATAAAATGTGATCGGCAGTTGGCACGAGTGAGAGGCGTAATGAGGTGAAAACGAAATAGGGTGAGTATTTCGAAGGAAAATTCAAGTTTTCTGCTTTTTACTTACTTACGTAGTCCTTTGGCATTTAATCTAGGATTGGGACATTTTGCGAGAAAGTGATAAAGCCTAATAATAATAATAATAATAATAATGAAGAAGAAGAAGAAGAAATAATAATAAGAAGACAAACAAAATAAAAAGAAGATGGAGAAGAAGAATAGAAGAAAAGAAGGAATGAAATGATATATGAAAAATAGCGAAGAACATAATAATAATAATAATAATCAGGAGGAGAAGAAGAAGGAGAATAAACACTAATAATAACAGGAAAAACCAAGAAAATAAAAAGATGAAGAAAAAAATAAAAAAATAATATAATATGAAAAATAACGAAGAAAATAATAATAATAATAATAATAATAACAATAATAATAATAACAATATTAATAATGAAGAAGAAGAAGACGAAAAAGCAAGAAGAGAGAGGAAATGGAAAAAATATAACCGCCATTAAGTGGTAGCCTAACCGGCTTTATATAAGTGTAGAAAATCTTAGTGAACAGAATAGAAAGAATGAAAGAAAGAAAGAACGAAAGAAAGAAATGGCAAAATGCGAAGAAAAGACTGAGGTATTAAAAACAAAGAAAAGAATTTCTCTGGGTTTTTTTCTTTGTTTTTAAAAGAAATGTAAAATTGCGAACAAATGATTGAAGGATTAAAAAGAAAGAAAGAAAGAAAGAAAGAAAGAAAGAAAGAAAGAAAGAAAGGAATTTAAAACTGTGAAAAGGAGACTGAATAATTAAAAAGAAAAAAAGAAAGATAGAAATAAAAGGAAGGAAAAGAAAAAAAGAAAGATAGAAATATAAGGAAGGAAAAGAAAAAAGAAAGAAAGAAAAAAGATAGGAAGAAAGAAAGAATAAAATAAAGATAAGAAGAAGGAAGGTAAAAAAAAAAGAAAAGTAAACAAAAGATGAAAGAAGGAAAGAAAACCAAGGGTCAGAAAAATAGAATAAAAATAAGAAGCGCTTAACCAAAATAATTAAAAAATGAAGAAATGAATGAAGAAAGAAACAAAACAAAACGTAACTATAAGAGTAAAAGGAAATAACTGAAGAAAGAGACAAAAACTGAATGACAGGACATTAAGAACAATATGACGCAAGAAAAGATTATAAAAATGAAGAATAACTCTATAAAATGTATGAAAATTGGGAGAAAACGGATAAGATTTAAACCTGAAAGATAATACAACCAGCATTAGGATGCTGAAATAAATTAAAGACGAAATCCGGTGAGAAAGAAGAAAGAGAAAATGTAGACAGTGTTATTTCAACATAGAAAATATGAAAGAAAACAAAAAAAAAAGACGAGAAATCGCGAGACTATCGTAAAGAATAAAAAGAGAGGTAAAATGCGGGAATTGATGAAACAAGAGTAAATCAAAAACAACTCTTGGAAAACTGTAAATAGTATCCAATATACGAAGCATCGTCATTGCTTGCCCCGTCGCACATGCGCAAAGATTACAATCTGACCCGCCATCCAATCTCTGTGGACGACGCTCTCAATTCACTTCATTGCAGTCGTCCAATCTTTAATTAGACACGGCCACTCGTCTTTCCCGGCCTTTCTTCAACAGTCCCTGAAAAGAAGACGCCTTGGCGACAAAAGGTCAAATAAGCAAGCTATGGAAAGTCGTGTCGAAAAGGGTGCAATGTACTGACGCCGAATGAAATCTAATGATTAAATGCATTAAATATTTTGCCTAAAAGCCGATGAGCAGACATGTTGGCGCCGCGCGAGAGAGAATTTGTTACTTTCTGGTCGGTGCTGATTTCAAAGTTATTAGAATCACTAATGCATCGTTTTATCTGTCTTCTCCTATCTATCATGCATATTTCTACTTATTACCTATATCCGTGGAAATTACACGGTGAATTTTACGAAATGCAGAGACGGAAATAATATAATGGTATAATTTTAATGTCAGGAGAATAGGGTAATGTAAAGTTAAATTTGTCAGTCAGTTATGTGCCATGCGTGATACACGCGTAGGCGATCATGTATCTTTTGATACATGACTGAAGAGGCAGATTTTTCCTACGGTAGGTTGCCATTTCTTTCTGCGGTAGATCAGTTGCCATCCAAGGCTATATAACCTGATCTGTCCTACTATTTACGCATAGCTGGTGCTGAGGAGAAGAAGAGGATTAATATCTTTCCCAAGGGTATTATCACGTAAATAAATGTAATGAATTCCACTTGAATTCGAACTCGGCTCTCCGACACCTCAATCCGAACTTCTATCCATTACTCTACCGTACCCCTAGAAGGGCAGATATCACTGTCTAACTAATAAAGAACCACACACAGCGCTTGTTAGAAATATGTCATAATTCTGCAATAGGGTATATATGGGGGAAAAATAACAAGTTGTGGTGAAGTTTTTTTCATTGGTCCGTGAACTGACTGATCAGAAACGAGAAACATGTCGAGATGTCCTTGAAAAAAAAAAATGAAGAATTTCCTTTTCTAAGAGTCATTTAGTGCGGCTTTTGTCTAGGTAGCGAGAGGATGACTTAAAAACGGTTGGAGTGTAGTCATTCTCACCGGGTCCTCACCTTCGCTAATGAGTGAAGTGATTGGCCATATTGACTATTGGAAACAAGATTTGGTCGATGCAGATCTTTCGCGTTATATCATATAATATGACAAGCAAACCTTCCCCCAGGTGAAAAGATTTTGATATTTAGCAATAAATCGAGACAATAATACTTTGGGGTATTGGCCTAAAGTAGGTCGCCAAACACGACAGAGCTAAAGAGAATGTAGTAACAAGACTATATTATTAGGTTGGTGCAAAAATAATGACGTAATAATGTCGTTTTTCGACGTTAAAAATACGTCAAAAAACGAGATTATTCCGTCATTATTTTTGCACCAACCTAATATATTGGTGACAAAGCTAGATTATACTACATCCAGCGGCAAGGCCTATGATCGGGGGATTGGGGATTTTGAGGAGTATGAAACCACTTTTTAATTGCTGTTGTTCCCTGGTCCATTCTGTTCCGGATGGTGGACAGCTGTTAGGATCTCAGCTATGAGCAAATAGTGAACACCTCCACCTCCGCCAAAAAGAAACAATGAAAATATCAAGACAGTTAATATACCAGCAATAAATTTTATATAAAAATTACTAACAATACATTTTTATAGTAAACTAGCAGTAGAGCCCGGCGTTGGCCGTGGATGTAACAGTAAGAGATAGATCAAGTATCGACCATCATAAAAACTGAAAAATAAAATTGACAAAGATTATTGTTTAAGGTTGACGGACACGGATGTCTTAATTATTTTTTTTTGTTTTTTTTGTTTTTTTACGAATTGGTCAAACTCAAACAAAAACATTGTTTTCAATCGTTATGAGTCTACCGATTGAACAGAATTTTATTATAAACAATTGTCTTGTAAATGGAATTTTTAAAGCATTCTGGATGTAAACATAAAGAAAAAAGTGTGCAAGACAATAAGAAACACTACCTGCCAAAAAAGGGACAATGTAGGAAATCCGATCCCATATATAAACGAACACACACACACACACACAAACAAACAAACAACCTGGGTTTTATAATAAGTATAACTCGATATGAGTTGCCCCCCTTTCATTCTCGCGACAGCGATGCCTCTTAATCGTGATTCCAAATTGATTTCGTGCAAAAATACTTGTGTTTTTTCCAATTTTTGGCGCTGTCAGAACCACCGCAAGGTAATTTTACGTAGTCCTGTGAAGTTTTGTTGAAATCGGCTCAAAAGTGTAGGAAATCCGATCCAATATATAAACGAACAGCCACACACACACACACCCTGGGTTTTATAATAATATGATTTACCAATAATAAATATTTATAATAAATTGACCAACAAAACCTATTATAGTAAAATTATAAAATTACTTAAAAGCTACCAAGAATATTAATGTTCTTCATTAAATGACTCATAGTGGTTAATATGCCATTAAACTAACAAATCAATCGATCATCCATTTGTGATTAGGCTTTGTTAACATTTTATTTTGTTACATTCGGGATATTTTCATTCTTGCTCATGATTTCATCGATTTGCTGTTCCCATTATGTAACTTTCCGATATGTTGAATGAAAATCCATTATTACGTTTTATATTCTCTTTCTTCTGTGTAGGTAAAATACTACGAGTCATTCAATAAATAAGGTGAATTTTTCGGTATAAGGACATCTAATACAGATAGAAGCTTTCTTTTTTTTTATTTTTCAACATAATCTCCCAGCACTGTCAAACACTTTTCCCATCTGTGCACAAGCTTCCGTATTTCCTCAGCGTAAAAATCTTTGGACTGATGTCTCAGCCAGTCGCTCACAACACTTTTGACTTCAACGTCACTTTTAAACTTCGTGCCTCTCGTGAACGCTTTCAAGGGACAAAACAGGTGAAAGTCTGAAGGGGCAAGGTCTGGGCTGTAAGGGGGATGAGGGAGCAGTTCCCAGCCCAGCTTGTTGATGGTCTGTACCGTTTGGGCTGCTGTGTGAGGCCTTGCGTTGTCATGATGCAAGATGACTCCTTCTGACTGATGACCCCTGCGTTTGTTCTTTTTGTCTTTCTTGACTTACCTCAGCAGTTCACAGTAGTTCTTCTGTCAGACTGAATGAGGCCATTGACTAATTCGATCACCTCAGAAGACCTCACTTCTGTAGGCCTCCGAGGCCTGTCTTCATCCTCAACACTGCTCCGTCCTTCTTTAAACAATTTAGCCCACTTGTAGACATTTTTTTTTGGCTGAAACATGTGGCACCATACACAGTTGACATTCTCCTATGAATTTTAACTGGTTTGCACCATTCAGCAATCAAAAACTTGATAACTGACCGCTGTTCAATCCTGGAGCATGCTTCTTTGTCGGCCATCTTTGTTAATCGCCAAAAATCTCAAAGTTTTTTTTTAATCTGCAAAAGAAAGTAAATCCATGTGAAAAAGAAATAAAACAAAAAAAGTCAGCTTCTATCTGTGTTAGAAGTCCTTATACCGAAAAATTCACCTTATTTATTGAATGACCCTCGTATTTAATTCTCTTTGATTCACGAGCAAACAAGGAAAGAGACAATTCGACCCCGGAAACAGATCGGCACCAAAAAGAACAATTTCCGAAAATTAAATCAGAGGCAGATTAAAAATCAATTCATTCCGTAAAAAGATTCTTACAGTGATGACAACCTCAACTGTTCTCTGAAAACATCTTGACCTAGACTTATGTTCTTTGTCTCTTCGCAATTTCTTGTCTTTTCTAGTTCTTAGTAAATATTATATTTTCGCTATCTTTCCTAGTCCCTGTTCAGCCAACCATTTACACAAAGCTCGTTCTTCTTCTTTTATAAGCCGTGTCCATTCAGAACGTGGGCGATCATGGCTCTCCACAATTTCTTATCCTTTTTAGTTCTTAGTAAAGTTAGTCTTTTTTCTCTCTGTCGATCATGTCTCTCCACAACTTCTTGTCTTTTATTGTTACTAAAGTTTGTATTTTGCTATCTATCCGAATACCTGATATGCCAAACATTTCCACAAGTTCGTTCTTCTTCTTTGTTCAGTGTCCCTTCAGGATCTGTGCGATCACGGCTCTCCACCATTTCTTGTCCTTTTAGCTCTTACTTTTTTTTTTGTTTTCTTTTGCTATCTCCTTATTCCCTATTCTTCCAACCAATTACACAAGGTCTTCTTCCTTTATGTGTAGTGTTCTTTAAGGACGTTGGCGATCATGGCACTCCACAACAACCTGTCCTGTTTGCTATGTCTTCATATCCCTGTTCTGTCATCTATTTGCAGTATATTATTCGCTTCTATCCTTTGTCCTTGAAGACTTTAAAATATTCTGTCATTGTCTATTACTCCAAGGCTTCTGTCCTCACCATGTGCCTTATAAATGTCAACAGTCTTTTTCTGATGTTAAATATGCATGTCCTTTTTGCTTCCATTTTCGTCGTTGCTCACATGTTCATTCCATGTTATTCTCAACATCCTTCTGTAGAACCACATTTCTGTTGCCTCATTTCTTTTCTCCATCTGTAATGAGATTGTCCAGCATTCACTCCCACATAGGAGGGCAGATATTACATAACAGTTAATTGTTTATTTGTTTCTAACGAGATTTTTCCGTTTCTTAATATCTTGCATAGTATCTAGAACGCATCTTTCACTATCCCAATTTACGTTCGGATTTCGGTATCGCATTTTAGGACCTAACACTTCTAAGTTATGTAAATGTTTGTAATTGCTTGATTCTCAAATCTAATATCTAATGCTATGATCCTCGAGGTGTGTTTGTCGACAAGTGCTTCAATGATTCTGTGAGTGGTGGCAGTTGGAACGTCGGCAGTGGATCGGGCAGATTGTCACTTCTTTTCTAGGTGCTCGACGACCTTATTATTCATTATGGCGTCAAAACGTCTTATTATTACGGGTTGATATTCTTAAGGATAACCACTGGGATTTTGTATGAGACAGTGGTTTTCTTAGCGCCAAGACCTTTAGTAAGTCTAAGACTGCTCATGTTTTAATGATAGGATGAGATTGTATTCAGTGAGACGTGGGAAGTTGGGGAGGGGGTGGTCTTTGTCGTCAAACGTGGAGTTAGAGGCAATCTGCCTCCTTACAACATTCCAGCCATTTTCTTTTGCTACCTTTTGTAGATTTCCTGTAGTTTCATTTCTGTGTCGGCTAGGAAAATTGCGTCATCTGCATTAACTTCTTTTCTGACTTCTAGTAGCGGATTAATTATATTACTTAGTCCTTTTAAAAACCAGTTTCTCATACAATGCTCTTTGTCCACTGGGCCATGTGTCCTTGTGAACGAAATAAATGATTCAGTTCGTAATTTCATTCACCTGAAGAAGGTCGGAGCTTATAACGAAACGTCGAGCAACGAAGATGAGGACAACAGTCCGAACAATGTAAATAGCGTAAATAATTACAATACATCATCTCATATATATATATATATATATATATATATATATATATATATATACGTATGTTTGTGTGTGTCTGTGGTGGACTCTCCAGTCGTATTCAATGTTTGACGGTCAAGCTTCTCAGTTCCTAGGAACCGACATCCTAGACACCAGCACAGGATTTGATTACAGTGGTGAAGGCTTTGTGCAGTACCAACTACATTTGTAAAGAGGCCTGGTGCACAAGGTCCCTTCTGCAGGTTTTAAATTCAGATTTGTCCTACTCTTACACCTGTCAAGTAGAAGAACAACGCTTCTAGACCAATATAGAAACCAGTCTGTATTGCTATTTACCCATGGCTGGAGGGAGACGAAAAGAATTAAGACCTTTCCCAATGGTATTAGCATACAAAAATTTATGAATTTATAAAAACAAGGATCTTTTCATTCATAAACAGGTTCGGGGTTTTTGAAAATTATTTGAATTGTTCGCGACGATGGATTTCTCGCCTATTGAATCATTAACCTTTGTATTTGTTTTTTGTATGAATAATTCATGAATTTGTAAATTAATTGCACCTTTATTGAAATTAAAATAACTGATCCAAGTGCAACTTTTGGATAATAAATGCGACATTACTGTAATTATTGAACAATATAGTTCATGCCACTTTGACAGAAAATTTACTAGTAAAAAAGAATTCACTTATCACTATATTTGTACAAGAACGCACAATTGTAAAATTTAAATTCAAACTCAGCGTTGCGACTGCACGCTCCAAAAACAATAACTCATTTCTAATAGCATTTTTCGGATTACAATACATATATTTTCGTTCTCCTCTTATTATTGAGAGTAAAAACAAGAACAAAATCTATTCCATACCTGAGGATGTCTGTAAAAATAATAAGAACTTATGCAACAGAAATTTATAAAAACAAGGATCTTTTCATTCATAAACAGGTTCGGAGTTTTTGTATATTATTAGAATTGTTCGCGACGATGGATTTCTCGCCAATTAAATCATTAACCTTTGTATTTGTTTTTTGTATGAATAATTCATGAATATCTATATATATATATATATATATATATATATATACGTATATCGGTTTGTGTATCAGTAATTAATAAAACCATTGGGCTTATCCAGTGAATTGACCCAAAGGTTTGTGAGTTCCATACCTGGTTACACCTGAGGTGCGCAAAAACTTGGAGATTTGAGTTTAAGAGAGATTGATAACGAGACTGATAGCGGAAGAGGCATGGCACGTGGAATGAGGTAAGCTAAATGAGCAAATGTTCCAGTCAAAGGAGAGTCAAGTGGTTAGAAGAAAAGGTTATAGTTACAGGCTTTTAAGACACTAGGGTTATTTTCCTAGTTGACATTTTAGAGAGGAAAAGATAGCATCATGTACGTATTGCAAAAATGTTCTGAGAAAATTATATAGAAATTTATTTACAGAAAAAATACGACCAAAGAAAATTATCAGAAAATCATTTTCTACCCGGACAATGTCCTCTTCCACATCTCATCAAAAAAAGGAGGCATGTTGAGAATTAAGCATCAGTTGCAGAAAGACAGAAGCATGAGTGTTAGTAAAAGGAACATCCTAGCATGCAAGTTACAAATTGGCAATACTAAAATCAAGCAAGTACAAAAGGTTAAATATCGGGATGCTGTTTTTTTTTTTTTTTTTTTATTGTTTTTCTTTTATAACGAGGTTTACTCTTTACACTGGCCAAGGGCCATTGAGGTTAAAGGGAGTCCATTTGTGCGTATAGGAGTGGAAGATAACGGCTAAAACCTAGCCTCGAACAGGTTAAGATTGTAGCGATCGAGGAAACATCTTCTTGGGAGTCGGTTCCACAGGGAAGTAGTTCGCGGGAAGAAGCTGCTCAAGTGGAATTTACTTCTCATCTACGAAGAGAATGTGGTTGGTTTGCTACTATGTAAGAAACATGGCATGTTCTTGCTATGAAGGTTTGCCTTGCCTGGACTAGGGAATGTAGTTCGTCCGAGCAATTTACGTGGAGGTAGCGGCACAGCTGCGAAGGGCTTGTGCGGAGAGGTTGAAAAGTGGAGAATAATTCATCACCCAAAAGGCCTTGGAGATACTTTTGAACTCCATCAAGGATGGAGAGTGATGTCTGGGCAGCTCCCGCGCAAATATAACAGCACTACTCCATTTTTGGCCTGATCTGTAGATATGAATGACAGCATGTAGAGTTATTTACTTAGATACTTACTGGAGAGATACAAATTTGCAGACAATTTTATCTGTTTAAACAAAGGAGTGGAAGTACGAGACTGAATTCCGAAGACGTATTGGAATAGCTTCCCAAAAGCCATGTATCGTATTAGGAAAATAGGCACATTTTGTTATGACAAAGACTATTCAAGTGTAACATAATATCAGTCCTCCTATCTGACCAGGAATGCTGGACAATCTCCTCAGAAATGAAGATGAGACTTGAAGCAACAAAAATGATGCTCTACAGAAGGATGCAGAGGATAGCATCGATTAAAAATGTGAGCGACGGCGTGGTTTTAGTGAAAATAGAAACAAAAATGACACTTATATTAACATCAGAAAAAGACATTTGAAAATTCTAGGGTATATAATCAGTGAAGAAAGCTTGAAAAATTTGATACTCACGGGACAAATTGAAGGCAAGAGGGAGAGGAAAATTTGATACTCACGGGACATATTGAAGGCAAGAGGGAGAGGAAAATTTGATATTCCTGGGACATATTGAAGGCAAGAGGGAGAGGAAAAATTGATACTTATGGGACATATTGAAGGCAAGAGAGCGAGGAAAATTTGATACTCACGGGATAGATTGAAGGCAAGAGGGAGAGGAATATTTGATACTCACGGGACATATTGAAGGCCAGAGGGAGAGGAAAACAAAGCATAATTTATATATCGAACTTGTGTAAATGAAATAGCAAAACAGGGTTTAGGTGCTATAACAAACAGAGAAAAATTATTAAGCGCTATAAAGTTCAGGAAACTTTGAAGGTCTATGATCGACAATCCTCTGAAATGATACATCACAAAAAGACTAAGAACTATATGGACAAATGCAACGATTCTAATATTGAGATCAATATATATATATATATATATATATATAAAGGTTGTTTTGAAATGGTTAAATATTCTTGAATGGATTCTTTCAAGGATTCTATAAATGGAGTTTATTATCGCTTACATATCTGTCCCCGGCGTTTATGTTCAGAAATTCAACCGTAAATTTAACAATGGTTGCTTTTAATTTATTTTTTAAACGTACGTTTTAAATATGCTATATATATATATATATATATATATATATATCAGAATATTAAACAATGCTATGTTAACGACATTATTGGGGTTATACAATTTTATTTCACGACCAGTGAATTAAAAATTATATGACAATTTAATCTATACTCCCTGAAGAATGAGTTCTAAAACATGCCAATGTGTTTGTCCTTTTCTTTGTTATTCGCCTAGTTTAGCTTAGTGAAGCATATAGTTTAAAGAGGTATAGAATAATAGTACTCTGTCGATATTCCAGAAGAGGAAGTTGTCATATTGTTATAACCTAGAAAATCAGTATTAGGAACTTTGCTTTTCTTTCGTCTCGTATACTTTTTCTGTGTTTCTCTTAAGCACAGTGCCAAAATGAATGGTTTCCAATATTATTTTTTGAAACTGTTTCACCGATGATTGCCTTGGCCCTGGGGGTGTTTTGTCTATATTTATTTATTTATTTTCTTGACGCTTCTACTCTGGGCTTGTTTTGCAGGTTAACTAGTGGGGAGGGACACATTTCAGCTGCCACTTGTCTGAATCTGAACGTCTTGGACATGAGGAACAAAGCATAAAATTGGGCCGTAATGGCGTCGAATGCGTATGATTAGGACAAAATTTTGGGGCGGGAAATAAAACGCAGATGAATACACAGAGGGGGAGACAGAAGAAAAGCGAAAGGAGACCTTTTATCTCGTTATTATTTTTACCTATTTTTTATTTCTTTCGGATTTGTAAAAAAAAAGTATTGACTTTACAGCTAACGTATTTGCACATGCTGTTAGGCGCTTACAGTAAGATTTCATATGCAAGTAAGCAAATATACTCACGCAAAAATCCTTATAATAGAAAAAAATATATAAGACGACATTTCTTTACTTTTCTTCTCTGTGCTTCTGTCATTTCCAGGCAACGATTTGAGTTTGGGTGTACCTGTGTATTATCTTTTTGTGAAAGGGACTGCCGATATATGATGCTGATATGATTTTTGTTAGTGATATTGGTTGGCGCGTTAGCTCTCTGACAAGCCATATGTGTAGCCATGAATTAAGAATTCTAATTCAATGAAATTAAATTTTACAGATATTTTTATCGAGCCTAATGGGTAATAAAGAAAGTTTGCATAGCCCTAAATTGGCTACATATGTGAAACCACACAAAATCAATATACAATTCATTAATCAATCAAAAGCAACAATCGTCAGAGAAGATTGGTTTCGTTTCGTTCGGTTGTTTTTCTTCAGCGACCCACCTATGGATTATTTAATAGCGAAATCTAAATATCTTATCTCGAGCTATAAAAGGCAAGATGTGTGTGTGTGTGTGTGTGTAACGAATGCAAGGCCGCAATTTTCGACGGATTTGTACCAAAATTTACATGCAGTTAGTGGAAAGGCCAACACCGACTTTGCATTTCCCAACTCCCATCGATAGTGGAAATAATCGATTTTTTCATGCTTCTACGGAAGTTTTCATGTAGTTTGCGGCCATTTTGTACTGACCAGAGGGAGAGCCAATAGATGACTGACACAAATGTTAACTAGCATGCTAGCATGCAAAAAAAATCGTTAGCTGCATTCGTCAGAAGTGGGAAAAATTTAAATCTGCATGGCACTTTACACCACTTGGCTCATTCGATGGTTTAAACTCAACGTTGATTCTGATTCTGCAGAACTGGGTTGAGTGTGAAAAAGTATTTGTTGTTAACATTCTTTTTTCATTCGGTTTTTCCAGTTACGAGTCCTTTTTTAAAGCTGATCGTTTTGTGTTCATTTTGTTTCGTTCTTTTTTCGTAACAGATTTAACGTTTAGTATAGAACTTAGAAAAAATTCGCAGTGTGAGATAGGCAAGAAGTAAGGCATGTAGCAACATCAGCACGGAAAAGGGCACTCCTTTAAAGGCAAGGAAGGGCAAAAATATTTTAAGTCAAGTGACAGCAATTGCTATATGAGTCGTACGATTTTTGAATCAAGCACGGGCAACGCTAGGTCATGCTGTTAGTACGCATACATATTATAATGGTTTCAGTAATACGAGTCTTAATAATTAACCTATAGTTGGATGGAGAAGTGGTGGGTCCATGTCTTTCCCAAGCGTAATTGTGCGTAAGTATAAAGAAACCAACAGAAATCGGAACTCAGCTCTCCGATTAATAATTCCGAGCAATTATCCATACAGCATCTGGTATTCACATCTAGACTCAAAGTTACTTCATCACAAATGAAATGGAAAAATATATACCCGGTTAAAAAAAAAGAGATATTGCCTTTTAGAAAATGGGGGAAAGGCAGATAGTATTCTCCTTTAAATTAATGTGGTATATGTCTTTAACTAAACTCATAAACTTAATAGATATACACTAGAGGATTAACCCCGATCTTTACCTTAGGTTAAAGTACATTCATATGCTGCTAAATCTTAATAAATATATCAAGGACATAAAAGTTCAGGACTCTAGGCATTTAACCTATATAAAGATGTTTGTCTGAATTTAATTAATATTCATTCAATTCAAATCTCTTAGGTTTCTAACTTAAATTTCTTGGTTGATTATACAAAAAGCTTATACTAATTTACATTTGAAATACAGGGAATTAACCCCGATCTAACTTTTCCTAAGTTTAAAGTGCATTCATATCCGGGTAAATATTAATAAAATCTAAGATACGTTATATGTTTCTCTGAATATGCTCGATACAAGTATTTTAATTTAAATTTCTTGGTTAATTATAGAAAAAAAATTATGAACCATTTTTCACTAATTACGAAATCTTTAAAAATGTTCTTTTTAATATTATTTACAAATAATTTGTTGACTGAAATATATCAGAAGTGAATGTTTAACCCCATTGACAGAAACAGACGGGATTATTTCAGATTCACACTTTATGACATTCTGAGGTCAGTAAGTCAAAATAGGTCAACACTCTCTGCTTTTCCCAATTTTCTAAAAGCCATATCACTTGTTTTTAACGCGGTATATATATATATATATATATATATATATATATATATATATATATATATTTTTCCATTTCATTTGTGCTTTGTTTGTTGGTCTTGAAGATTGAGGCCTGCTTTTTAGAGCTCACATGGAATAAAAAATTTTTAATTCAGATTTTAAGTGTTTAAGGGACTTCACAAATTCTTTCTGTCGGCAGAGAGAAGGTTTCCTTAATTCTATACAGACTGATTCCAAAATCTTCAAATGATTGTATGAATGATTTTAAACCACTCTTTTGACTTGGCACAGGTTATATTCTCAACAAAGTGTTACGCAATAGCCGATTCCATATTTATGGGGGGAAGATAACATTTTTTCTATCTTACCAAGTCTGTATAGGATTAAGGAAACCTTCTCTCTGCCGGCAGAAAGAATTTGTGAAGTCCCTTAAACTATTGGGGATATTTTATTTTAACTGTCCCTCGCTAATTATTTACACATTATTTCCCCTCCCCTCGTTATAAGTATATATACTTGTATGTTATTTTAGTGTGTTTCCCCCTTTTTTTGCTCTTCATTTTCGTTACTGTTCTTTTCGTTAATTAATGATCCAACGATTGTCTCCTGATGAGATGTTGGTTGAAAGGGCCTTAGAGACGAATAAAATTAAAATTAATAAATTCCTAGTTTTAAAACTTTATATTAATTTTGTACCGCTATTTTGTATATATATATATATATATATATATATATATATATATATATATATATATATATAATAATTATTTATTTAAAATATGATTCCAACACGCTACATAAGAGTTCTCATGTTTCAAAACAAGAGCCGAAAACTTCAATATAATTATTTGAATTAAATTGAATTAAAGTACTAAGCTCTGTTCCATCTTCAAGCGAAATTCTTTTGGAATAACTTATTTCTGAAATTTACACGTTTTATAAGTATATTCATTATTGAAATAAAAATTTCTATGGTATATATATATATATATATATATATATATATATATATATATATATATATATAAACAAAGCTTAATTTACCTTAAGACTAAACCGTAATTTATATTAAAAATTAATCAGGGTCTACGTATTTATGCAGATATTTATTTTCATATCTATATGTAACCATTAATTGATTTATCTTGTTTAATAAGCTGGGTTATATAAGTGTTTTAACCTTTTTTTTATCAAGACATAAGTTACCTTTATTTCCTTTCCCGTTAGAAGATTTGACTTTTGCTATAATATCCCAGTTGATGAAATGTTAGTTACCATCATTTTCAATTGTCAGAAATATTTCGAGAGAGCATTGCTGATTTTGTATTTTAAATTACCTAAAGTCATGGGAGAAAAGATATTTCCAAGGTTTTTCAGTGGAACGAAACTAAAATTTAACATCGTATATATACTCGCTCTCTATACCATATTATCAGTCGGACATTGACAGTTTAAAGAACAGAATTATTTTCGTTTGCGGCAGTTTCATTTGAATTAGAAAAAAATAATTTGTCTTAGTTGGTAATATATTTGCTTAATATATATATATATATATATATATATATATATATATATATTTATTTATTAATTAAGCAAACATATTTCCAACTAAGACAAATTATTTTTTAATCCTTTTGTATGGCTCAGAGTCGTGGACTCCATACAGGTACCATATAAGCCAGCTAGATGTTTTCCATAAAAGCTGTCTGCGTGCAATCTGTGGAGTTAAGCTTCAAGATAGGACATCTAACGTAGACCTGTTTAACAGGTGTAATATTGGAGGAATCGATACTTTTATCATACAGTCTCAGTTACGGTGGACTGGTCATGTCTTGAGAATGTCTGATGACGGGATACAGATGATCCTAATGTGCAGCCAGTTAGATCAGGGCTACAGGAATGTAGGACGCCCATGGCTAAGATACAATGACAACCTGAAAAGCAACTTGTCAGAAGTCAATATACTACATAACACCCTTGAGCGCTTAGCCTTGGAGCGGGTAGAATGGAGATCAACGTGTTTTAGTGGACTCAGCAATTTTCAATCTGCTTGTCTGAATTATCTTCAAGAAGCGAGAGCAAGATCTAAAAGGTCACCCAATCTAAAAGTGATCTCATCTCACAATCCTCACACTTGTTCCATATGTGGCCTCCTTTGTAAATCACTAGCGGGTCTTAAATGCCACTTAAGATTATCGCAAAAACTTTCATAACAGAATCGATAAGCGGTCAGATCCTCATACGTCGAAACCAACGGGAGAGTCCATTATATATATATATATATATATATATATATATATATATATATATATATATATATATATATATATGTTGGATCTCCCTTTTATATAAGATGGACTCGTCCAAAGTATACTTATACTGACAGAGAGAATACCTGCTGTTGAGATACGTGGAGATACCTTGAGATAAGTTGAGACAGGTTGAGTGATACGGAGACAGACACGGGGTGTTCTCAGAGAGTTATACAAGAGTCCAGAGAGAGAGAGAGAGAGAGAGAGAGATGATTACGGCTTTACTTACAGAGATTTGTACATATACTTCCTACTAACCCGCATTACTGGACTACTAATCTTCACTTCACGACTGTATTCTTACGCTTAATACACTTATTTTTCTATCTCAATTACTGGCGTTGTTTATTTACTTGTGCAGGATTCCATTCACGGAATCCACAAATATATATATATATATCTTCAGAGCGAAAGATTTTTAGAAATCGAATCAATCCATCCAGACATTTCTCAAATACTTTCGGTCTGAAAATTTCTAAATTAAAGTATGCATGAAATAAATTGTAACCGAGATGGATTTTTATGGGTTTTTTTTTTTTTTGTTGACATTGCTCTGTAACATACATCGAGCTCTCTTTGGATTAATGTTTTCCTTGGAATTATCCCTACTAATTAGAGATTGGTATCATATATATATATATATATATATATATATATATATTTGATAGCAATCCTTCCTTTATGCATGTTTCATTAAAGACGACAGACAAGGTACTACGGTTAAGCTTTTTATTTAATTTTTCTTGTGTTCTGACAAGAGCTTTCTTTTCTGGACAAAGGGTGTGTAAGAACTGTCCAAATGTTTTATAATTTCGAGCGCTTTCGGCTATTACCTTTTGCCATTATCAAGGATGATTCGATTTTTCAGCTTAATTGAGTGTGTGCATTCTGTGTATGTCTTAGTAGTACTTTTTCTGTCGTTTTTAATGAAACATGCATATATATATATATATATATATATATATATATATATATATATATATAAGAATAAAAGCTAAAGCTTAAGTTAAGTTTAAAACATAAAAAACCCCTGAAAACTCAATGTCATAGTAGAAGGAGCCTGAATATGATATATAATAATAATATTATTAATACAATGATATGAAATTCCGCTCGTGATGATTGTAATATATTATAAGGTAACTCCAAATTCAGATGTTCTTTGTTTTATTTCAGTGACGGAGAACATTGTAAAGTTTCACCAATCTTTAGAATATATGCTAAATCTTAAAATATCGATTACAATTATTATTTGTGTCTGTACTAGAGACCCTCGTTTCGGTCGATCACGTTTATAAAGTAAAATACGAGTGCTGGCAAAAAAAGTTCACAGGCTGCTCAAGATACACTCAGGGAATGTAACAAAAGAAACATTTATTCTGTTGGTCAAAGAAGTAATCAATAGTAGATATGACGTCCTCATCACTGTGATACTAGTTCCCAGCTAAGTGATTTTTTTTTATGTTGGGGAACAGATGATAGTCAGGTGGAACTGAAAAAAGGAGAATCTACTTTGGATCTGCCTCAAACAATGTCCGATTTACTGAAAATGTGATCAGACTGTTCACATTATCAGTGATCAGAAGACGTTTCATTGTGCAGGTTTCATTGTGCAGAATATTTTCAATTCACTCTTGAGATATGCTAATAGCATTGGGTATTGATTTATGGTCAATCATACATCAACATGTGGTGAATATAACTTCATCTCTTCCCTTAGTCATCTCCGAAGCCTCGTTGTTCTACTGTCGCTTTCTGTCAACGTGCAGCCGCACAGTTCGGACCCCGCTTGTTCTGATATCTGAATATTCACGATATCTATGAGATAAGGAGCTTCAAAACTGGTTTAGGGACTGGTGCCCGTATAAATCGTCGATCGTGTAGTCTTAGTTCTTCAAGAATATTCTGTGATTCTTACTGACGAAGAAAGTTGTATTTTTTCTTTTAACCAATAAGCCGTGGTAAAGTTGTTGTTAAAGAATGGGCTAACTAGAAGTAAAGTCAAGATCTCCAAGAAGAAATGATTATGTCAGTTTTGGTTAAATGTAGACTATTTAAGGAAGGTGAATAAAATAATTTACAATCGAATATAAAGGTTGTTTCATTAAGACGGATTATATATCAGGGTGTTTCATTAAGACGAATCAAAGTCAGCAGTAAATAAATCAATGTCATTAGTGAAAAATTATTTATTTCTCTATTGGATCATATTATATAAGTCTTGGCAATTATGTGTGAAAAATAATATCGCCCAAATGTCCGCCGAATCTGAAAGAATAAGAAAAAAAAATCATTAGCGCTTAAACTTAATCCACGTTTAACATCGGTCTAAGTTATTGGAACACCCTTTATTTGGCATCTATTAACACAAAAATATTAGAAGGCGGCAACTTGGAAAATCGATCCATGTGTTCAGCAAGGTTCAAAGAGAAATTCAAGAGAATATTGAGTCCCATCTTCGTGCGGGTGTGCAACAGCGTGTGTGACGTCCCAGCCTGTTGCTCTTGTATCCTTAAAATCGAGTTGAATTTAAACATAATTCTCCCACACAAATATCAAAGTTGTAACTCGCCAAAAAAACCCAATTGTTTAAAGACAGGGTTAAAAGACCAAATCCTATGTTCAAAGCCATTGCTTCAAAACTAAAACATACTCAGCTGACATCAAAAACAGAATCAAAACAATTCGAGGACAGACATGACCTCTCGACAAATGTTCCTGCATGGGAAAATTAATAAACTTAAATAACACACAACAATTCATTGTTATTTAATAACTACAATTAAAAAAAAACCTAAAAACTATATCTGCCAATAACAAGTTAACTTGTTATAGAGAATACAATCATTTTTCATGGTAATGACATTCCAGTACGTTCAGATTTGGGAATATCTTCCTTCTACTCCTAAATTCAGCTACCCAATTTTATAATTTTGGTAAAGCTGGCGACCCTTCCTTTAAAGTAGCAGTCATCCTAGCGTGAATGTGTTTGGTAGCTAAACTATTTTACTGCACAAATTAGGAAAAAATAAAAAAAATATTTTTTTAGAATACAAGCGCTTTCTGCTTTCATTAAATCTGGTCCATCGCAGACATCGCGAACTTCATACAACTCACTATACATATTTTATTGTCAATGAAGCGACATGTCTTTTCTGGACTCTTCGCATAGGTGGCTCTCTCTGAGTTGGTGTTGTTGTCAATTTGTTTCAAACACCACTTGCTCTGAAGATAGCAACGAAGTATGAAACTGACTGTAGGCAGAGACAATATGCAGTTGTGAATACTATGTCCAAACCGACTATATCTACAAACGCCCTATCTCCGTAACTGAGCACACATTCTCTATGACTATAGACAATTTGAAATATTTGTATATATTTCCTAGCTAACAGATGAATCCGTGAGGCGCAAACTCATTATTCCGTGCTATTTGTATCGTAGTATATATTCTGATCCAATAAACGACTGCGAGATTTCATTTCATGCGTTTGCCGTATATATGTGTTTGTGCATGTGCCTCAATAACTGAGTGTTTATGTATATGCCTCAATGACTTTATTTTTGCATATATATATATATATATATATATATATATATATATATATATATATATATATATATTAAATTAAATTCCCAGATCAATTCTGTGGACAAGACAGATTGGTATCAAATGACAATTGGAAAAAAAACTTAGATTTTGCCGACGCGTTTCGTCTTCCGACTTTTTCAAGGCAAAAAAGAAATCGAAAATCTATATGAAATATGAATATCGAAATCGTTATAGTTACATTAAAAAATCCAAATTTAAAAAGATAGACGCTTCTGTCTAAGCCTTTTTTTTCTGGTTAATGTATATTGTCGACATGGAAAAAATCCATTACTATAAAGGTAATTTACATTAATCCCCCAAAAAAGCCTTAGACAGAAGCGTCTATCTTTTTAAATTTGGATTTTTAATGTAACAAAAAAAAAATTTCGATTTCATTTTTACCTTGAAAAAGTCGGAAGACGAAACACGTCGGCAAAATCTAAGATTTTTTTTTCCACACACACACACACACACACACACACACACACACACACATATATATATATATATATATATATATATATATATATATATATATGTGTGTGTGTGTGTGTTTGCGTTCCTCAATGACTGTGTTTGTGCATGTGTATGTTTATGTGCATCAATTACTGTGCGTTTGTGTTTGTAGGTGTCATTGACTGTGTATGTGTGTTTGTGCATGTGTAGCTGGCCCAGTGACTGTATTTGTGTTTGTGTATATGTTTAAATTATTGTTTTTGTGTTTGTGCATATGCCGAAATGACAGTATGTTTGTGTATATGTATATGACATAGGACTGTGTGTTTGTGTTTGTTTATGTGCCTCAATGTCTGTATGTTTGTGTATGCATATATGACTCAGTGTCTATGTGTTTGTGGTTGTACATGTGTATGTGTATGTGCCTCAATGACTGTGTAATTGTGTTTGTGTATGTTTATCTGTATGTGCCTCAATGGCTGTGTTTGTGCATGTGTATGTTCCTCAATATATGTGTGTTTGTGATTGTGTTCATGTGACTTGTTGCCTGTATCTTTGTGTATGTATATGTGCCTAAGTGACTGTGTTTTTGCGCATGTGTATGTGCCACAATGACTGTGTTTTTGTGTATGTATATATGCCTCAGTGACTGTGTTTTTGTGTGTGTATATGTGCCTAAGTGACTGTGTTTGTGATTGTGTATGTGCCCCAGTGACTGTGAGTTTGTGTATGTGTATATGCCGCATATCTCTGTGTTTGTGTTTGTGTTTGTGTATGTGTATATGCATCAATGAGGGTGTGTATGTGTATAATTGTTTCTGCTTGCATATATTCGTTTGCATTTCCGCTTCTTTTCTTTATCCTCTTTCTGATAACTATAATTTTCAGTTAAGACAGATCATTTTCCAAACAATTCTTTTACTCTTTCTTAAATTTCACCACTATCGTCTCGCCATCGCCATTTTTGTTGTTGTACTTCACACTTCTCACCTCCTACTCCTCTTCTTCTTCTTCTTCTTTTTCGTTTTATTATTATTATTATTTTTATTATTATTATTATCCTATAGTGTTACGAATGATGAAATTTCTCCGTCCTCATTTGATGCAACAACTTATTTTGAGTAGTAACCTGTCCATTATTTGGGGTTTTCGATTTATTATTTCGATGTTTATGTCATATATAGCGAAAAAATATGTTAACGCAGGAAAAAAATAACACGAAAAATATAAATATTTTACTCTTGTTTATTTTCAACACGGAAGAAACACATTTTCAAGCGTGTATTTTCAATAGTGGATCATGCTCAATGATTTTATTTTATTTTACTTTTATTGCTATTCCTCGTCTGCTTGTAAATGGACTTACAAGGTCTGCAGGTGGAAAGGGAGCTTGTCACATGGGATGTTTCAAAATCTTCCTTCAATAACTGTTATCGTTAGTTATTTTGTCCGGCCGGAATCAGAGGTAATTATTTCCTCAGAAACAAACTAAAAAAAAATCGTTCAAATATTTTGGTAGAGAAAACTTTCTCAGAAAGTAGACAGTTCCTTACAGACGAAAAATTCAATATAAATTTAACGTATCGCAGGGATAGAGTTATTCTGTTAATGTATCTCAATTCTATTAACTTATTTCTATTCTTTTAACGTATTCTAGCTTCTTTCTATACCAATAAATTTAATTCAGTGGTTAATAAATATTTCCTTATTGTTGGAGTTGGTAGATAATCTAACTTGGACTGATTTACGTAAATTAGAATTTTGTGGTGGTGGTTTGATTCTTAACTGAGGTATCTATGGTTATTTATCTCTTTGGTATATGGTTTGTAATAACAATTATTCAAGTCTAAGGTCACATTGAGAAAGCTGATCAATTTAGTATTGATAGATGTGGTAATATTTATTTCGGGATCTTTAAAGATTTTTATCAGTTCCTTTCTCAATCGATCTATATTTCATGGGTCATTTATACGGAGGAAAATTACACTCTATATAGAGTCATGTGTCATTAATGTCGTAAATAAATATCAGTCTCCACAATAATAAGATTGCAACTAATTGACATGTCTCCGCTGACTCAAATGCTCCTATAGCAATATTAGATACTGGGTTACTTCTTTTAGTCCACAGATAACCATTATGTAATAGTATATGTTTTTCGCCTGCTTTATATTTCTTTCGTGATCAATAATATGACCATATTTCTTCTATTTCCATGTCATTACACTTAATTTAAGTGTTAATGATAATCAGAATTTTTTTTGATTAATTTTCATTATTTGGTATGGCGTAAAAGTTGTTTTGTATGATTGGGGACCTTATTTATCAATAAGAGCACATTATTTTGACTAGAAATTCATTTACTTCATCTTGATATGTGTTTCATTATTTTATCTGTTAGAAATTTCTCTTAGGAAAGGATGTTACAGTTTTTTGTGTATATGTATGTATATATAACTAGTGAGTTAGTCTTGACTCGCTTTATAGTCTACCAATAGAAGGTTAACCAATCAGAAGACGTAGAATATTCAATCCGTCGTATATAAAGGCGGCCATTTTTGTTCACTGTACCCGAATGTCCAGTCCAGCTTGTCAGGCAAAGAGAACCAGATGGACGAACTATGCCCTGCTACTTTTTATCGAAATATCCACTGCTAACCTGAACAACGCTTTCCTACTGTCTTCGAAATATTCACTGCTAACTTTTGGACTCTATACTCGAAGACGACCGCCATGATGAACAACAAAGGAAACCGTGATTATTAATTACACTTTTGTAATTTTGAATAGAAATGAATTTGCATCAATTGCTTCTATCTATTTAAACCTTGTTTTATGGATTGGAGAAATTATTTATCAATCAAGCCTCGTACTTTTGAAGTTAAATAAATATCTTTTTTTTATATACGTATGTCATTAGTTCTATTTGCACTGTTATGATTCCATCTTCTTCTGCTGCTATGTTTCTTTTTCAATCTGACTATTGCTGATAAGAATTCAGATTTCAATATTTCTGGTCATTCGTTATTTCTGTGTATTGTTGGTTGTTCTCTACCGTTGTATAAAAGCTTTTCGATGTATATTCATTCCTCTCTGAAGAATTTCTTATTTCTCTATTATCAAAGACCCGTCTTTGGATTCTATGAACCTGTTGATGAGCATGTCATTTATCTTCTTAGTCCTCTTATTATATTTATGTATATCTGTAATACTCATTCTTTTTATTTATGTTCATTTGTCGTTGTGCCATTCTACTTTAGCCTCTCAACGATTTTTCCTAATTCATTTGTGCATAGTTTTTTATTCCCTGTCGTATTTTTGTCATTTTTCTTTGTCCCCAGTTCATCATGTCTAGAATTTCTTCTATCATCTATTCTTTTCTTTCTTTGTTTCGTTTTTTTAGGATGATCTTGATTTTCGATATTATTAAGCTTCTTTTTATGCGTCTCGCTTCCAGTTTTGACCATTGTATCTACTTCTTTGCGTTCCAATCAATCAGAAGTACGTCGTATTGCAATTTGGGTGCTGAATTGGTCCGCTTTAGTTTCCGATGTTTCACTTTCATAACTGGAAGGCGGTCGCTTTTAAAGGCGACGCATGCGCATTGCTTTCCAGCCCAAGACTACATTTATGAATTTTTATTATTAGCTATGTAGTCTATGTGGTTTTCCGTCTCTGATCCTGGGCGTTTCCATATCCATATACGTATTGCGTGTTCTTAAAGCCAGATGTTGGCTACTACCTGATCATTCTTAGTGCACCATTGGACCCATCTTTGTCTAAATGTATTACAAGATCCTAATTCGAATTTGCTAACTATTTCGCCATTTCTTTATTTGCCTGAATTGGCATGCAGGTTTCCAGTAACGATTGTAATATCTTGCAATTTTCATCGAGACTTGGTGTTATCTAGCGTGGAGTTACTTATTTTCTCTAATTTGGGCTCTCGGTGCATATACATATATATGCTGTACATTTAAAAATGCTTCCGTTTCAGTTTAACGACACTTCTTTCACATAGTCGAGAGTATCCAGTAATCCATGTATTGTTCTTGTATCAGTCCAACTCCTCTTACATCTTTCTCTCCGAATGAATATATGATTCTGTATTTGTCACTGATGAAATCTCCATTGTTTGCCTTCTTCGTTTCACATACACCAAAAATATTTATGCTTAATCTGTTTATTTCCGGCTTCATATTTTTTAATTGACCATATTAGTTTAGTTATCTGCCATACCATGTCCCTAGAATTTTTTTTATGAGAATAGATTGGTAATTAATACTAAATAGGACGCGCAATCTACAATGGTTACCCTATATTTGTGGCTTTTTGGTAAGCTTAATAAATATTTAATTCACTGTTGCCAGTCTAGTACTGCGCTTAAACATATAAAGTCTACGTATCATAGCGGAAAGTCCATCGTGACAATTAAAATGAAACTATTTTTAGAAAATCACAATGGAGCTACATTACGGCGGTGAGAAAATGACAGAAGCCGAGTTGCTAGGTCAGGATCAATAACATTGCGGATTCTTATTTGGATTTTATCAACAATCTCTAAATATGTTGCAGAAGCAACAGACTGTATGTGGCAGCAATATTCAAATCATGGACGAATGGCAGACAAAATTATGGTAGATAGATTCTGGAGAAAAAAATTATCTTTTACGACACAGTGAACCAGTTAACCTAGCAATTAATTTAATACAATCTTTCCACTTCATGCTAGCCGAGAATGTTAGCCCGAGAAGGTGCAAGAAGGCACAATTCTGGGTGGGGGTCGCTTATCTATGCTGATTGAAGGCAGAAATTGGTCTCTGAGATGATTAATATAAAAACCTCGTTTTAGAGGCTTTAAAATTAACAAGACATTGCTTGCCTCAGTTAACAGCCAATTTTATATAATTTAAATCAGGTGCAAATTTAACCATATCGAAATGATCAGACTTAAAAATATCCTAATTTTTAAAGTGAAATGAAATTTTGTTTATATTTCTAAAATGAGATGCTGAAATTACATTATTTAAATTGTTCGAAATGTCGACCTCATCTTTTTTTACCATATTCACGACGTCTCCAGTTGATTGGAATTTCGAACTGAACCCTTTATTTCGTCCACCGAGGTAGATTTTCTAGTTCCACGTGCCATGCATCTTCTGGATATCACAGTTATCACCCTTTAATTTAACTCTCCAAATGTTTGTTCACCACTGCGGAAGTGGTATGGCACATGGAACTAGAACAATCTACACCGGTGGAAGAAATAAAGAGTTCAGTTTTTGTTGACCACCGCAGTAGACAGATACTGAACTCACAACACTTTGTGTCAAGTCACTGGATCCAACCTACGTTTTTATCCACTGGGCCCAGTTGATAAAAAAAACTGAGTTGGATCTAGTGCAACGTAAAACGGCCAGATATGGCAATAAAGATGAGGTAATGGCTACTGCAGTTACGACTCCGCAGTAACTATTTCTTTAAGATGTTATATACTGAGAAGGACAATATTCGGAAAATTAAAAATTGGACCTGGTCTGAAGAGTAACATCGGCAAACACAAACACCAGCTGATAAGTTTAGAGACGGAATGCAAATATTATAGAAACGGATTTGTTGTCAACAGTAAAGGGTGGAATAATGTACATTGAACATTGATGTTGGAAAGTAGTAGACTGTGTGTCTCTAATGCAGCTCACTGTTAAAACAAAAAACACATACGAAAGTCAATAAACAGAATGGATCCAGAATGCCCAGCGAACAAAGCCATGGAGTTTAACTTTGAAAAGCCTGACTTCATTAAGTTCAGAGGTCATCAATGAACCACCATACTCACAACTCTGAACTGAGACATTCAAAGAACAAGCCAGAAAGATCCCAAATGAATTTAAGTTTAATTTCAATAGCAAGTCTATTATTTTACTTGTCTTGCGCTTAACTAGGCTTCGTATCTTGTAACTGTTCACTTCTCTTTTATTCTTCTTAATTCGCGTGTTATATTTTTTTATAATGACGATGACTTTAAGAGGCCATTATCTAAAGATGCTGTCTTTATCGCTAAGTAAATGTTGCAATGATGCTACTGTTTTTGCTTTTTTTATTTTTACGCTTTTTTAGCGTGTTTTCTTTTTGGCCCGGAATTCATGATAAAACCAAAAAAAAACAAAAAAACACGTTTGTTTAATATAGAGGTGGTTTAGATTTTAGTGTTGTTAAAGGAATGTCCTGTTAGGGAGGAAAATGTCGGGTGGAATAGGATAAATGAACTTACACGATGTTAATGCGTTCCAACCGCTTGCTTTTTAGGATAACAACGTTAACATCGAGCAGAGAAGGCCAGAACAAGTGTTTCGTCTAATTTTGTACTGATTTTTACATTTTTATCTGTCGCTATATATATATATATATATATATATATATATATATATATATATATATATATATATATATATATTTTGCTTTCTTCCAATCATTTTTCCACTGATTTTGTTGGTTTATTTCTGTATTTGTTCTTTTTTATGAGATTTAATATCGTTCTAGATATTTCTAATGATTTCCCGAGTAAGACAGTGCTTACATTGTAATACAGTATTCGAAACAAAGTTCTTTACTGGTATAATGGAATATACGTACACCTGTGTTCCCCCTCACTGGAATATGATTGGCTGGTGTCCGTCATAAATACAGACGGGCGTGTAGGAGAGTCAAGAGCCTTAGTCTGAGAGCTAAGTCTATAACGACGTCCATTGGACTACGCCATTGATCTACACTTCTTACCTGCGTCTACGACGCGTACAAGTCGATTACTGCTACCGTATTCTACTTGGTTATAGTAGCCAAAACCACTTAGCTACTTCGTTCAAATATATCCCTTTCTGGGATATATCATTTACTAAGACTGAGCAATAAGCAATGACGCCAATATATCTTAGACAGGAATCATGAGGCCTAGAAATACATAGAATTTTATTTCATATAAATTAAGTGCCATACATGATACACGATTGGGCGATGATGTCTCCTCCGGTTCATGACTAAGATTTTCTGAGATAGATTAGGTGTCAGCCAAGTCTATAGGAACCAGTCTGTCCTGCTATTCAACCTTTACCTGGGGTAGGTGTAGAGATAGAATCATACCTTTCCCAATAGTGTCTACACGCAAGCCGCTAATGGCCCGCTCGAGGCAACGCCAGCAGACCTCTGGTGGCAGCCACCAGCAGTCCACTGGTGGGTTTTTAGCGGTCCGCCAGTGGTAACTTTTCCGAGACGAATATGCCGGCGGCGCGACAGTGGTAAATGCTAGTAGCATGCCAACAAGTGGCAGATTGGAGGCTTGCCTGTAGGGTATTTGCATGTAATGAACCTGACTGGAATTTGAACTCGTCTCTTGAATTTATCATTCCAAGAATATTACATCAAATCGAATATCCGGCACCACACCGGACATAGCTTCATACGACATGAGACCAAATATATGTGTGAAGATAATTCTTTTAAGATCAAATGCCTTGAAAATCAGCTTCTGATATACCCTTTTCTAAACTTGAACAGTAATAGCTGCCACCGCTAACGTGTTCGTCGTATCCTCGTCATGAAATTCGATTTCTTTCATATGTTGTGACCTTTTAAGACGAGAGTGATCATGGCTTTCCATAAGTTTCTATCCTTTGTTCCTCTTAGCAATTTTTTTCTATTTTTACTACCGCTCCTTACGTCCAACATCGCTGATTGTCTAATGTCACGGGAGAAAGCTATGGGAAAAGATTTATTCTCCTATTTGTATTTTCCCCATTATGGGCATTATTATATCTGTGATATAATAACACCGTAATTCACAGACGGAAGGGTTGAAAGGAAAAGTAATGACAGACATGCGTTGTTCTCATAGAAACTTTTATACAAATACGACATACAAAAAACTATATATACAAGTATCCCACGCGGAGAATAATATATTACATATATCTAAGCAACAAGGCAGCGTGTAAGGAGAAACAAAAAGGAAAGGCTTTACATATAGTATGGAGATACTCCTTTGTCTGGAGACGCCATATTTAAAACTCCAGATTCAAACGTGCCAGATTCATATACTATGTCACAGTCGAGGACATATTCCACGATCTGGAAACAGCGAGTCTTGGGTAGTCACAAACTGAGGACTGTGAGCTGGAGTTTCTTTCTATATTAGGGAAAGATATATTCCGAAATGTAAACTCCACCATGGACTTGTATGCTGTAGCGTTTGTCATTTGGCTGCCCCTGGCGGAAGCCCGGGTGGGACGAGCAAACACGTGTCTTGACAGCAATAAGCTTATTGATTTAATGGTCACTTTCTTTACTGTATGAAGTGATGACACTAAGCGGCTGTCAAATGAGTCATATGACTTATCTCTACCAAAGGGAGATAATCGCCTTCTGTATCAGTACATTACAAATCAAAAACAGTAACCTGAAAACTCGAGTCCAAATTGTGCGTCCAAAAAATATCAACTAGACATTGCCATAAATGTTCTTGTGATTGCCATATAAATATTAGAAATTATATCTAATGTTATATGATAAATACTGTTATTGTGGTGAGTTCTTCCACTGAGATTAATGACTTGAAATTCAAATATTTTAAATATGCCAAACTTTATGAAAGAAGATGGCAAAAAAAGAGATTAGGACTTTTTATGATCTTTTAAATCTCCCAGGGGGGATTAACAAATTGCTTGGAAAATTGGCATAAGAAATTATCATTCATCTGAACTGTCAGCTGGCGCCATTAGAAGGAACTTAATATTGAAGTCAAAAGCCAAACACTATGGAATTACGAAGCGGGTGCTAAAAATATTACTGGGTTTTGATGCAGCGTATTTAATATGAAATTTTTAATCTGTATCAACCTCAACGGCCAAACCGCCGGAAGAGGTTGAGCGCCAGTCGGGTTGGCGTCACCAAGGTGAACCAAGCCCCCCAAAGCCTGATACAACCAGGTTTTCCAGGTCTTGCCTGTCTCAGTATTTGAGCCCTGATGGAGACGGCCTCTGGCCAAATGTATGTGCTTCTCTATCGCGCAGAGTTGTCCACTAAAATCAAATTCTCACGAATGGCCTCGTCAAATTGCTCTTTGATTCGTTGCCATCACTGCTACCGGCCCCATATACAATATTATTTGTAATCATGCTTCCATATATCATGCTTTTCTTAATCGTGAATGGTTGAATTATTTACTCCTGATTGATTTTATGTTGTGTAATATTCTCATCAATACTAATATCGTTTAAGAGATATTCTACAGGGTGGAAAAGATTTGACAAAAGACAAAACTTGTTCTTTTTTAATCTTTTTAATTATCTTTTTTACAGGATATAGAGCATCCCTTTGAGATTAGATTGGCTACGTCTGATGTCCAGCAACGAATAAAACTCTTTGAGTTATTCTATTTCAATGAATGATCAATTATTCAAACTCAGGAAAATGCCGGCTTTAATGTCAGAGTATCTCGTAGCATTAACATGATTCGGGATTTAATCGCTCGGTTTCAAAGAACTGGATCAGTTGGCGATCCTCCTGGAAGAGTTTCAATGCGCAGTGTGCGCAATGGGGCAGCCGTGGAAGCTGTACGACAGAGTTCCCACGAGGATGTATCAGCTTCTGCCCTTCGTCGCTCTGTACAACTAGACATCGCAAGAACATTGCTTCAGAAGATTCTGATAATTGATTTCAAAATTTTTTCATCCAAGTAAAAAGCATGTGTTATATACCGTACCTAAGGACACTAATGGCTATGTCGCAATCCTCATAAATACGTTGGACTCTATTGCAAGTGGGGTAATATCCTGTCTACGTAGTCTATCACTAGCAGTGGTTTACCTACTTCACGCCGCTGGTGAGTATTGTATTTTGTTGATGTTATAAAGATTACCATTTCATTTTCAACCTCCGTTTTGGTTATTCCACATTCAATAACAGTTTGGAAAAAGTTATTTTTTGTTTGATATCATTCAGTCTTTCGGTGGCCATACTGTAGTTATTCATTGTCAAGCCTCTGCATCTTTATCCACAAAACCAGCGTTATCTGAGCAGAAGCTGAATAGATTCACGATTTTACTGAGCTGACATCTCAACTTAAGTCGCTTTCTTACTGCCGTCAGTTAACTTGGCTCTGACATTTCTATAAATATTTTCGTGTATATGGTTCTAATGAGTTTTCCTCTTTCCTAACTCGAAACGAGAATGCTACTCATACTTAAAAGCAGAAAGAAACAGTTGTCTTTTCTGAAACACTTCATGAGGAAAAAGGGCTTGGAAAACTTAAAACTAACAAGAAATATTGAAACGCGAGCAATTTAATTGATGCGTCTGGTTGAATGTTTGACAGAAAGTGTACAAAGAGGGATTAAAAGTACAGGATGATGTGGAGAGCCATAATCGCCCATATAAGAAAGAATAAGTCTACTCTCTAATGATAGGCAGATTTCAGGCATCGATACACTGTTTCTAGGCAGAGCACACATATATTTAGATTATTGACAGAAACCCTGATCCCAACCCATTTTTGACGGGAACCATTCGTCCGTGTAGTGAATATTGCTGCCCTATATATATATATATATATATATATATATATATATATATATATATATATATATATATATATAATTATACATATACTTATAGTAGTAGCATGGTTTCCCAATTCGTCAGGCATATATGGCGACGTGCATGACGAATTGGAAAACCGTGATATTTTAAGTTGTACTGTAAACGTAGGCATATGTATATTTATTAATATATACTTCATAGCTTTGTTGAACTACATTGAGCACTGTTTTGCTTGCACCATGAATTGAATTAGATATTTATTTATCTGCTTATGCACGCTATCGCAAGCATATACAGTTGCTAATATCGCGTTATTTATTTTTTATTCACATTTCTATCTATCTATATATCTATCTCAGTATGTTCATATCTATGTATCTATATTCATTTTTTTCTATCTGTCTATAAGTATTTTTCTCAGTATTTTCATATGTATGTATTTATCTAACTATCTATATCTATACATATCTATCTACCTTACAAACCTAACAATGTTGATCTCTTGAAATCAACAGTTATCTTCTTTATCTTCATAATCCTCACTTCCTATCAACTCTTCTATTCACATCACACACCTCATTCCGGAAGCCTCTAGCTGGGATATCTCTCGAGTTTTATACCGGGTGAATTCTAGTATTAAAACAATTCTACACTCAGAGTCATAATATTTGCATTTTATTATTATTATTATTATTATTATTATTATTATTATTATATATATATTTTAGCTGAGATTGTCAAGTAACAACGGGAAATATTCAACATTTAACAAAAGCAGACCTTTGTATATTTATGATATATGCAACTTAAAAGCTACTGTTCAAAATATTTTTTTCTTATTTTCCCCTTCATTTCCATAAGTAAACAACACGAAGTAAGATAGCCCGCCTCTCACTCGAAAAAAATGTTCAATACAAAAGTTTTGTTTAAGAAACAAATGACAAGTGAAATGAGAGAACTTGCTATTTTTATCCCTTTTAAGCTGAAATGTGGCATATGACCTATGGCTTTGCATATAAAATCCGAATTTCGAACTTTGCCCTATACAAAAGTCGTGTGCAAAATACCTTACGGTATCAGAAAGAAAGAAAGAAAGAAAGAAAACACATTGATGGAACGTCTTGTTTTAAATATCACTAACAATACTGTATATATATGCACTACTTTTTTAAATATATATATATATATATATATATATATATATATATATATATATATATATATATATATATCATAACATTTTTTGTTTGCATCAGGAAATTTATGCAGAGAAGAAACTTAAATAAAGCTAAACAAAAAATACATAGTGCGATGGACAATGAGATTATCTCTGAGATTAATGCGTCAATCTCATGCGTTCGATTCTTATAGAATGCACTGAAATCGTTACATTTTGTCAGTCTTCTTCGAAAACAAACAGTAAAAATATCGGTAATAAACTGCTTATAGCTTTTTTTTTTAATCATTTTTTCTTTTTTGAATCATTTTTTTCTTTTTTAAATCATTTTACGCCAAGCAATGCAACAAAGTCACTAAGACACAAGGAGTTGTTAAATGTTAGAGAATATTAGAAAAAAATAAAACACAATAAAGGAAAGAGAAGAAAAAAAGTAAGAACTGGAATTAAAAAGGCAAAAGATAACGATTCTCGTTGCATTTAAATTTTTGAAGAACAAAGTTGACTGGGAAGCAAGAGACTGGAAAAGAGTTCCACAAGTGAAAAAAATGCGATAGAGGAAACCATTAACATAGAACTTACGGTTGCATCTAGCCATTTCAACTGTAGAATGATGAGATATTATTACCAATCTAGTATTACGCATAAATTCATAAAGCCTATGTGTTATAGAGGAAAGCGCATCAAAACAATTACCACGAACGTATTTATAGAAAAGGCACTGGGAAGTTGTAGATACGGCGGTGGGAGTGTAACTGAAGCCGAGATGCAATGCCAAGACCAATAATATTGCAGATTGTTTATTTCTAAATATATAGCACTGGACCCTATGTAGCAACTATATTCAATGCATGGACGAATAGTAGGTTGATAAACATGTAAGATAGATTCTGACGAGAAAATTTGTCTAGCACAACACAGTGAACCAACATTTCACGATTTAGCAATTGATTCAATAAAATCTTTCCACTTCATATCAGCGGGAAAAGTTTAGCCCGAGAGGGCTCATAGAGTAATTGTACTGGAGGTTAGCATCAGCCATGTTGATAGAGGGCAAAAATATAAGAAACCAGTTTAGAGAAGAAGGAGTTCATTTTGAATATCTGGTTTAATTTTATTATTTATTAGAATTCAGGATTGAATCAATCTCGACAGTGAGGCTATTCTAAGAAAACTTGAAACCGTACCAGGATTTATCGCCGGTGTAATCTTAATAATACACGATATGCAGACAGAAATATATTGATTGCAGCCACAGAAGAAAAAATTACAAGAACACCTCGGCATAATCGTAAAATAAAACGAGAAAAATGGACTACGCATCAAATGGAAGAAGACAGAACGTGATTGTCAGCAAGAGAAAAATATAAAAATATGCGAATCAAAAATTTGAATACAAACAAGAAGAGATGTTTAAATAACTGGGAAATGTTTTAGCAGAGGATGGAAATGAGACATGCAAAAGAAGCATTACAAAAGCTACGCAAACTATTAAAAAAAACTGTTAAATGTAGTTGGGATTAAAGGAAAGTAATAAACTGCTATAAAAATTCCATACTCCTATATAAATATTGTACAATTTTCTAGCAGATGAAGAGAAGATGGAAGGCAACAGAAATGTTGTACTACAGAAGGATGTTGAGTATGCAATGGACGGAACGCATAAGCAACGAAGATGTCTTAAGTAAAATGGAAAGAAAAAGGACATATATTCTCAGAATCAGAAAGAGATAGCTAAAATTCTTGGACGCATAATGAAGAAAGAGGGCTTGGAGCATTTGACGTCACAGGACATATCGAAGTCAAAAAGAACATGGGAAAGCACCGGACCACAGACCTGAGGTGGGTGGGTGAATGGACGGCAGAACTTGAAGGTATGGCAAAAGGATAAACGTTGCTAAGAGCTGCAAAGGATAGGATGTTGTGAAGAACCATCATCTCCAACGTCATAAACGGAAACAGCGCATAGTAGATTTGTAAAGCGCAAATCTCATTTATTGAAAATATAAATTAATTTGTACATTATTGATAAAATATGACACCGTAAATTGTAAGTTTTGTGCGTGTCACACATACACACATATATATATATATATATGTGTGTGTGTGTGTGTGTGTGTGTGTGTGCGTTACTTCATATTATATAGTTTGTTTGAGCCTAAGCTAAAACATTAAATATATGTAGGTGAGTGTGTGTGTATCTGTGTATTAATATTAATATTTTAAATTTTTTTTTAAAAATCCACAAAACGCAGGATATATGTATAAAAACTAATCCAGTTAAAAATAGAAAAAATGAAAAACATCCTTGATAATTGCTGAGAGAATAGCCGAAAGCAATTAGTACAATCTTTACACACTTTAGGTAGAGGAAATAAATCACATATACGAATTCGAGAAATATTAAATAAAATGCATAACCTCAGTGCCTTGTCAGTCGTCTTTAATTAAACATATATAAAAGAGGGACTGCTGCCAAAATGCACAATTTATATATATATATATATATATATATATATATATATAGTCGCACTTTTTTATTTTGTCGACTGCATACTATAGCAGGGTTAGTTGGGCACCGTCTCTGAGAAAAAAAGCACCATGACACAATTCACTTTCGCGCCAGGAGCTCTAAAACGAACATTTCACTTGGGCGTCAGTCTGAGGAAATCATGGGGTTTGGTATGATCACTAGTGAGGGCGAAGTTATGCCTCACAAGACCTCAGAATCAACCCGCAGGCCTACATCAAGAGGAGGAGTTGTCCTGGGTCGAGAGGGTGGCTACTGGAAGACCCTATGTCTGGCAACAGGACTCAGCATTATACCATACAAGCAGGAGTTATGGTTGCATGACAATTACTGCGACCACATCACCCCTTACATCCAGCCACCTAACTTCCCAGACAAACACCCTCTTGATTATTATGTGTGGGGTGCAGACCAACAAAATTCCTTGTAACACCAAAAATGAACTGAAGCCAAAGATTATGGCAGCATTCACGAATTAAACAAGGACACCGTCCCGAACATTTGCAGCAGATTTCGAAGTCGTCTGGAGTACGTGTTTGAAGCCAATGGAGGTTTTATTAAATAAATTTACTCTTTGGTATTTTTAAGATATTTTAGTGTCAATTTGGTAAATATATCTATTAAAACGAGATGTCTCTTTTATTTTCATTTTTACGTAATTTAGACGACACTTTATCCATTGAACATATATATATATATATATATATATATATATATATATATATATATATATAATTGAAGCATGGTGGTGTAATGAACAGAGGCTCAGCTTGAGGAATACGTCAAGTTCATTACATTCACGTATATGCTGATAAGCTTAGGAAAGTTATGAATCCATCTCTTATCCACCTCCAGGTACAGGTGTATAACAGTACAGAGTGATATAACCATCTCTAGAGGAAGGCTACCTCTGATTTCAAAACCTGCAGCAGGGCGTTTGGAGACCTTGTGGCATACTGTGCAACAGTTTACTCTATTCGGTTCTTCCAAGTGCCGTTGATTCTCCGAGAAGCCTTCAGTACTCTAATCAATAAGAACTGATCTGATTGACCCCCCAATGACGGAAGATTCAGTATATATATATATATATATATATATATATATACACACACACACACACACACACATATATATACACACACACACACACACACACACACACACACACACACACACACACATATATATATATATATATATATACACACACATATATATATATATACACACACACACATATATATATATATATATATATCCCAATTATATATATATATATATATATCCTTACTTATATATATATATATATATATATATATATATTTTATCCTTACTTATATATATATATATATATATATATATATATCCTTATATATATATATATATATATACACACACACACACACACATATATATATATATATATATACACACACACACATATATATATATATATACACACACACACACATATATATATATATATATATATATATATATATATATATATATATATATTTATATATATCCTATCCTTATATATATATATATATATATATATATATATATATATATATATATATATATCCTTACTCTGTCCTGGACATTTAGTTCTACCTGCATTCTATCCTCTTGAAATTTTTTATTCAAAATATATACATGTATGTGTATGCACCTATGTATATATATTTATATATTTTGCATATGTATGTGTATATTTTACCACTAATATTATCTATCTATCTATCTATCTATCTATATATCTATCTCTCTCTCTCTCTCTATATATATATATATATATATATATATATATATATATATATATATATAAAAAGCAAAACAATCAATCTATAAAGAAACACATAATTTACTGCTTTCCGCGACTAAAAAATTAATGTGGCCACTTTGATAACAATACTTAAGGAAAATATTATTTCTTTACACTTATTACCTGCGGATTGTGTGACATGCAATTTAAGTTGCGGATAGCAGCAAATTATTAGCAGCCGATCATGGCCCTCCACATCTTCCTGTCCCTTTTATCTCTTAATAACTTTTGTCTTTTGGTTATTTCTCCCAAACACTGTTCTGACATCCATTTGCTCAAACTCAAGTATGCTTTGCCCTGTTCCTCGTTCCTTCAATCTGTCCAGTGAGTATTATGACGTGCCCCAGAAACACCAGATGCCTTTTCTTGATGATAAGTATAAGTTTCTGTTTTGCTTACATTCTCACATGTTTGGTCCATGGCATTCCCCGCATCTGTTGCTTGTAATCTCTTCATCTATGAGGAGATTGCTGCCCTACAGGAGAGATATCGTATAAAAATTTCGTACTTTTTTCTCTTCTCATCATACTCTCATCGCGATACATCTTCGGATCTCAGTGTTGCAGTTTGCTTCCCAATTTTAGTACATTTCCCAGATGTTTAATTTCTCTACCTGCTTGATTTTATTATCACCGACCTGTAATTTGCATTTTATTGTCATCATTTTGCTGACTGTTTTTTTTTGTTTTGTTTTTTTTTAATATTTAGATTACCAGTGCAATCAAATTTAAAATGAAATGTTTTGTTAGTTTTCAAAGTAAAAGAGAATATTTCAGTAACTACAGTTTATTTGCTTGAATTTTTCAGTCTTTACTCTTACTAACAAAATGTTCAAATTTGCATTCATCTATTCACAATACATTTCGCTAAATTATGAATAATATAGGAAGGATAATTTTTTTAGTAGCCTCAGATTCAAATGATAATTTTATTGTGGATTCGACGTTATTAAGTTTGTTGGCAAGATCAGGTATAATTATGCTTTGTGGATATATTAAAAGAGAATCATTTATGTACCTAAAATAATAAGAAGTGTGCCGTACAATATTTTTGAAAGAACCACTTTTCAAAAATTACAGAAATAGATGAGACAAAATACCACTAATAGGAAGCCTCATCATTTTGCCAAAGATGTACCATATTTTTTTCTTTAATAAGATTTCTCGAATATTCAGGTCGGCAGACGAAAATAAATAAATAAATATAATGTTTCATAAATAAACGGAGCGTCTAAACAAATAACGAGTATCCACTAAAATAACGTTTATATATATATATATATATATATATATATATATATATATATATATATATATACACGCACACATACGTATTTGCGAGTTCTCTACGCACATGTTGAACGGAATTCCCATCGACTTTTCAATAATGGTATATACTTATATCGGAAATTTTTGATTAAAGAATATTCAAGAAAAGAAGTAATTATTCGTTTTTATTCATGTAAATGTACATCTTCGTGCACCTTAGATCTGGGTACATCAGGATTGCGTGACTCGAGCTGAAATATTTTTTGTGGGGGATGGCGCGGGGTAGGTTTGACTTGGCTAGGTTAATATATATTACGAGACCACGTTACTTAGTTGAATCACAGCACGATTTTCACGAGAAAAGCAAATAAATAAATAGCTAAATGCATTTGGCGTCGTTCTTTTCCAGGTGTTTTTAATTTTCTTCTGAAATTGCAATGAGGTGAAATGTGTGATGTATTTATTTTCGAATTGATATCCATTTATCGAATTGATATAAAACTTCAGACCACTAGTCTTGCTAGAAATAAGGGTAGAATTCTCCGCTTAAACTCCTTAGTCAGTGGATCTTACATATTACTAAAAGCGGGGATATTACGGCCGTATCACGTTGAAATACCAGCCCTTGTACGATCACCATGGTTAAGCAAAATCGAGCTTGGCCAGTAACTAAATGGGTGACCGTTTATAAATATCAGGGTCTGTAAGCTTGGATCTGTTAGTGGTGTAATTGATAACGACATTGGAAATTGGACAATCGTGTTCCAATTTCAGTCGATTTCTTTATATTCCCAAAGAAAGCTTGGTGAAAATATGGATCCATGTCTTCTACCTTTATCTGTGGGTTAATTAATAAGTCTTATGTCAGTAAATCATTAATATCTCTCATAGAGACCGGGGGTGAAGTAAACCGTAGCTCAATTAGCATTTGCTGATCGGTCAATGAAAATCAAACTTCAAAAGTAAATAGGTGACCTTATTAATGTTAGCGTTACCATTTCTTCTACAGATACAGGAATTGCATGACAAACTGGAGTTCAATTCTTGAAACTTCCAATATTTTGGTTTGGTTTGGTTTTTGTTTTATATATATATATATATTTTACGGTATATTGATTATTTAATGACAAGATTTTTATTGTTTGTAATATTTTCCCCATAACTATAATGCTGGTAATAATAATAATTTTCTTCAAGAATTCATTGCTAGTAAAAAGTTTTTACAAATATGTATTGATGGTATTAAAACCTACTTTTTACACTTTCATAGTGCTTTGACTCCAGATTGCAGGTTAACTATTTGCCCATAGATGGGACCTTAACGGATGAGGGTGGACCTGGGAACACCAGCAATTAAGCGGTGGTTCCACGCTCCTCAAAACTTTCTGATCAGAGGCAATGCTGTTGGATGTAGTTTATCGTCTTACCCAGGACACTGATGTAGTTTATCATCTTACTCAGGACACTCAATCTTTTGGTATACATAATTCACTCAATAATCTGAAAAAAAAAACGCATAACTGGCAGTCAATATTGCAAAAAAGACTCTTTTTTTTTTATTAAACATCCAACCAGTACAAATATCATTCAAGGTAGAGTCACTAAATGTGGTTGTGGTATGGATGTAGAAAGGAGAAGGAAGAGGACATTAAGGAGAGTTAACGGTTTCCCTGAATTTGAAGTGTTCGAGGAATCATCCACTCGCGAATCTGATTTATTGATTGAATCGTTTTTTGTTTTTTTTACGGCTTATCAAACGTTTGCAGGTTATTTAAAGCCAGAACATATATTAAGTTTGTAAGATGTTCTGTGGAGTTTCATAACGGTTTAATAACACAAGTATTAACGCCAAATTCCTGGCAAAAAAAACAAAAAAAAACAAAAAAAAACAATCAAAGTATGGAATACCTGATCATTAAAAATCGTCTTCAATGGTCGGGGGATGTAGCCTAAACATAAGAGTCAAGGTTTCCACGTCAAGTCTTATTGAGCGAGCTAACTTCAGGGAAAAAAACATGGTTTTCCACTCTTCTAAAATACAAGGACCAACTCAAAACAACACTGAAAGCCACTAGACTTGATCCTAAATCGTCTGAGACACGAACAAGACCGTACCATCTAACAATCTTCCATCACGATCGGAATCAAAACATTCGAAGCGAACAGAAGAGAAAAGGAAGACGTCAAACGACAAGAGAGTAAGGCTCGACTAAATCAACCTCGTCCTCCAACAAAATTACTATGCACTTGTGGTGTGTAACGCAACAATTTAACTGATGATAGCAGGTAGGCACAAAGAAAACCGGTGTCGCACGTCCAACCTTCTCACGAGCTGAAAGCCCTCTCATATGAAACAGCAAAAACGAGCCTGCATTATACAGCCGCGGACCGACCACGATTTGCATGCGAATGACGAGACAACGATATTTCGCGTTAACTAACCGAGACCGCCCGGCATAAAACGTGGGCGCCGCCATTTTGGTTTTTCTTTTACCGTTGGAAGGACCAGAGTTTGCATACTGCGCAGATTCGAACGCGTTTCCGAGGTAAGCCATTTTCACAATTTTCCCCACAGCACTCAATGCCATCGGCGCTTCCATACAAGAATTGTTCTACTTAGTCATCAACACCATCTTCATAAAGAATGCGATCAGAAAAGAAGTTAAATTCTTGGATAAGACATAAAGTCACCGCCGATGACAAGTCTTACTCATTAACCCATAGATGGGCGGAGAAGTGGTCGATCTGTACCTTTTCCAAGGGTATTTGCACGTAAATGAATATAACGAACCCAGCGGCAATTGTAATTTTATTCTCCGATTAACAATTCCGAGTCATTATCCATTACACCACACACACATTCAAGATTACACCACCAGCTATCCGCAAGCAATCAGACATCTAGGTTCTGACAAGGCTCGACATATCTTAACTTCGATGATATCACGGGAACCGGTGTTTGGACGTGATGTGGCCGTAATCGTTCTCAACAGTCTGTTAGCATCTCATGGAAAAAAGCTGATCAAATGGAGCTTCTTACTTACCAATGGAATATGTAGCGTTGCAGTTCAGACGAGTCTCTTGGTTCGTTTTCAGGTTGCAGTTTCTTCCAATAAAAAAAAAAATTTTGAGAGATCGTCACCCACGAAATAGAACCATGAGACTATTTCTAATATTGGGCAAATTTCATTTTGGTTGTAACCGATTTGTTGTAGAGATAAAGCTTAAGAGAGGAGGAGTTGAACAGTCTAACAGGCGTCTTCCATTTCGCGTCGCTGAGGGGCATTGTATCGTCACACTGCGTGGGTCCATCAATCTATCTTCCATTGGTAGTGGCCACTGTCTTATAGAGTACATTTATCTTTGCCTAAAATAATGATTTATCTTCGTTCAGTGACCCACTTTGTCAAAGCCGTTTTCCATAGACTTGTGAAGTCCACTGATAATCGACAGATAAAGAGACGAGTGGCTTGCAACGTTTCATCTATGGGAGAGGGTTTCTTCAGTAAAATGATAATCCATCACCTATGAAACGCTCATAATTTCAGCGTTTTTGTACCGTCTAAATATTTCTTTTATTATTAGCAAGAAGTACACAAAAGTGCATCGTTATATACTATTACGATTTACATACAGAAGTTCAGTTAATTCTGTCGTAAATGTAATATACTTTTGTTTAAAATAAAACAAAAAAGGAATCATAGCAGGAACTACTATACATTATAGAATATTCTGAAATGCTCAAAAGAAAATTGTTCCACCAATTTTGAATTTTCTTGTCTAAAAAACGCTTAAATCTCACGTCTTAGAATAAAACATTTTAGGTTTCCTTTGTATTATTAAAATGATGTATATAAATGTACAGGTTTGCACACGATACTGTCCAACAAATATTGAGAATCTAAATTATAAATGATGTATTACAATATTCTAACTTAACATGCAAGGGATGGAGGTAACATTGATTAACTCTTCATCGCCTCTTCAAGTATCCAAGTTGTGGCTAACACATCTACCAGACGTACGAGTTAACATCTGGACTAGTTTCAAACTCAGAAGGGCATAAAAAAAAAACATCAAGATCGACGTATAATCTATAGCTGGGTTTTTGACGTGCTTATTCGTCTATGTCTGAAAAAAAATACTTAAAACGTATATACACGTCTACACCTAGAAAAGGTTTAAAGTATGTTTAAAAGCAGTTGTGAATTTTTACATGAAACTGAACATTTGTAACTTCTTGTCCTGAAATACAAAAGCAAACAAAAAAAAAAAAAACAGAAAAAAACAAAAAAAAACAGTTACTGTCAGTTTTCAGTGGAAGAAGCAAGATAGAAGCCGGTGGCGGAATCGCCCACTCCGGTCAAAACTGGCGCAAACCTCCCCATTTATGAATATTTTCTAACATATCGTGTGATTATTTATCCCTATCTATCTATAAGATAACCTCCTTACCTAGACTAATATATACTCACTTCTTAAGTATATTCAAAATTCCTTGCAAGTTTTGAAGTTTTGGTATTATTTTATGTAAAAGCAAAAAACATGAACTTTTATATAAGCATACTGGGCTTCAATTGCTGTCTTTTTATCAGTTATCTATTTTTGTTTCTCTGAAAACAAACCTGGAAAAATACACTTTGATAACGTTCCGAGTGACTTCAGATTACGGTAATAATGTGTGTTGTATCTTAAGCTTGAATAGTCGAGAATAAAGTAAGAACTACTTACATTGACTGGTTCAGTCATAAGAAATAGAGAAGATATTTTGTTTTATACATTTGGAGCTCCCCATTCACTAACAAACATTCCTCAAGCCACATTTTTCAGAATATACATATATTGATATGTTATAAGTTTTTACATAATATATATATATATATATATATATATATATATATATATATATATATATATAAAACTTCTGTCTATAGAATACGGGGTGCGGTTGGTAGTTGAAGACATACAGATTTAAGATTAATACTGCTTCACACTAACTTCTAATGTTTTTATTTTTCAGAAATGAAGAATCGCAAAGCCTATGATAACAAATGAAATGAAAAGACATGCTGTGATTGTGGCATTAAAGGCTGATCATAGCGATTTGTATATTGCACGTTTCCTCAGAGTTGCAAGATCGTTTGTCCACAAGATACGAAAGATTTAGAAGACGCTTTCAGTTCCCCAATGTCTGTATCAAAACGTAAAAGACATTCTACCCGTTCTTATAAAGTGAGAACATCCGAATTTATTCAGGAGATCAAGCAGACAATTAATGAAAACCGAGGTCAATCAATGAGGTCAATTGCCAAAAAGCTGCATGTGTCTGAAAAAACAATCAGAAGGAGTGTTCATGAAGACATTCGATACAAGTCCTACGTGATGAAGAGATGCGAATTTATGTCTTAAAAAACAAAAGAAACCCGTTTAAACAGATCCAAAAGGCTTTTAAACAAACTTAAAAATCCTTCAGAAACTGGAATGATTTGGTTTTGCTCAGATGAGAAAAACTTTGATCAAGATCAAAAATTTAACAGAAGAAATGAAAAATGACTTTGTTCAGATCCTACTGAGGTGCCAAGAGTGATGTGCACAAAATTTCCTTCAAGTGTTATGGTATTGGATGTTAGCAATATTATGCCGCCACACTTTTTTTCCACGAGGTCAATACTGCTGCTTACATTGAGGTTCTAGAAACAGTTGTCAAGTTCTGGACTGACAAAATATGCAACGGCAGGCCTTACATATTCCAGCAAGCCTCAGCTTCATCCCACAAGGCTCTACGAACATTTGTACGACCACATCAAACCCAACATTTGGCCTTCTAGTGTCCAGACCGCATATCACATGATATTTTCCCGCTCTTTTGAACAAAGATCTCAATCCACTAGTCCAGATCTCAATCCACTAGACTATTATGTGTGGAGCGTTGTTGAGAAGGAGGTTAATTAACAGCCTCATAACACCAAAGACTCTTCTTAAAGCAGCAATAGTTCGAGTAATGTCTTACATAAATATGAATCAATTAATCAGAGCTTGCAGCCAATTTCGACATGGTGTACAGGCATTTATTGATGCTAGTGGTGGTTTTATTGAGTAAAATTAAATAATAGCTACATTTCATATTTACTTATTTCTAATCAAATATAATCATATTCATTTGTTCAGCAAGATTTTACTAATCCACAAAAGTTGTCCTCAAATACCATCCCACCTTGTATAATATAATCACTTTAGTGACAAATTTTATTATAATTAATCCTATTAATAATAATAGAAATTAATTCAGCAAACGTATCATCGAGTCTAGAAGAATCCTCAAGAAAATGCAGAAAGCACTAGACGGCCGTTTTCGTCCTATATTTGAGACTCAGCAGCGAATCCACTACCGAGAACCGAATCCGGACCGTTACGATAGAACGAAAACGTCATACCAACTGTACCAACGGGCCTCGGTAGGGCGTTCCACCCAGAGCATTAAAAGCCGGATCAAGGGACGATATACAAGTGAAAGAAATTATCATGAAGATTTTAAATAAGCAGAATTAAGTAATTTATCGAGTCTAGAAGAATCCTTAACAGAATGTAGAATGTAGACTACCGAGAATAAATATATATATATATATATATATATATATAAGGAAATGGATTAAAATCCGACATATCTTTATTTAATATTTATTTTGTTTAAACGAAATTTATTCGCGTAGATGCTATGTTTATGAATTAAACAGTATTTGTATCCCACTACATCTTCCAATCTGAATATTCGTGAAATCTTGTTAGAAAAATATGCGCCATCAGACAGGATTCGAACGTACATGCCCTATTGGGAATCGTCATTAGATCTAACGCGCCTAACCACTGGGCAACGTGGGACTTCCTGTCAGACAAAGCCCGAATATTGGTTTTTGAACACACACTCTCTGGCGATTCTTGAAACACCCATATCTGTACTGTTTCGTATCATAACGTAAACAAAGACAATTTAATTTAAGAAATGGATTAAATCCTGTTAAATCTCAAATAGACCGTTAGATGAGGTTGGATAAAAAATATTGTTTAATTAAAAACATCATCTTTTCGAATATCATATTCATCAAAATATCGTTTAGAAATATATATATATATATATATATATATATATATATATATATATATATATATATATATATATATATATATATATCAATCATACAAAAAAACAAATATAGGGTTAATGATTTAAATGGCGAGAATACATCTTCGCAAACAATTTCAATAAGATACACTAACCCCGAACATGTATATGAATGATATGATCCCTGTTTATAAATTCCATTTGCATAAGGACTTTTTTGAGTTTTTACAAGCTTTCGTCTGTTCCTACATTATTATTAATTATTACATTATTGTTCCTCTTATTACCGAGAAGTAAAAAACAAGAACAAATCTATTTCCATACCTTTTTAAAACAAATGTACACAACCGATTCATAAAATCAAAAGAAAATGGTTGAATACATCAACACAGATATAATGACAATTTTTTCCACACGTGACAAATACTGACGTTATTTTCAGTTAACAATAAGAAAATAGCCTTTCTCTACATTCCAGTTGCTGCTGTTTTTGTTTTTATTAGTTACCTTGTTCAATTAAATTCATTTCATATTTTGCTTTGATAAAGTCCACATTGACGAAAAAGCATCAGCAATTATTAGTTTTCATATTGTCATATTTATTCATACATACATACATACATATATATATATATATATATATATATATATATATATATATATATATATATATATATATATAACGGAAGATTAGAACCGAATAAAATATGCTTACTGCTAAATCCTCACATGGCTTTCTTTTGTGGGTAATGATTTGGTCGAAGTGTTATTTTTTTTAAAACACAGTCGTTTAAAAAGCTAAAATTTCGAGAATCCGATGCCTTGTCTTAGCAGCACTCTATACCATTACTTTAAAAAAAAGAAAAAGAAAAGAAAAATAACTACCAGAAATGCAATTATAAAACATTAACGTCTTTTCAAAGTCGCTAAGCGTGAAATAAAGTAGTTAATCTGTAAAAAAAACAAATATATATATATAAATATTTAAAAATTCAGCACTATATATATATATATATATATATATATATATATATATAAACAGTATTTTTAAATCATTTAAAAATGTTTATACTACAGAGAAATAACATATATATATATATATATATATATATATATATGACAAATGAATATACAAATAATATATATATATATATATATATATATATATATATATATATATATATATATACTAGATAGATATACAGAGAAAGATTGAGAGAGAAAGATTGAGAGAGAGAGAGAGAGAGAGACACTCACACACAGATAGAGACCCTACTTTACCCAATGGACAATGTGCGATTGCTAAATTGTCTTCTAAATTATGCAAAAGTGAAATTAACAGTACTATCTCATTTTAAGGGATATATTTACCAAAATTACACAAAAATATCTGGAAATTTGAATTTAGTGAATTTATTCAATAAAATCGCAATTGGCTCCAACCACGGCTTCCTGCAATTCTTCAGGACGGTCTCTTTGTTTAAGCGGTAATGCTGCCATAATCCTTGCCTTCAGTTAATCATTGGTGTTATAAGTAGTTTTCTTGGTCTCCCACTCAACTGGGCCCCTCACATAATAATCAAGGGGATTGTAGTCTGGGGAGTTAGCTGGCCATATGTAAGTGGTGATGTGGTCGCAGAAATTGGCTGACAGACATGACTGGGTGGTCCTACTTGTGTGGGGTGGTCCTATTTGTGTGACATGATGCATAGTTCTGTTGCCAGACATAGGGTAGTCCAGCATCCATCCTCTTGACCCAGGTCAGAACCACCTACTCATCGAACTTGATGTAGGCCTCTGTCTGAGGTCATATGGGAAGATGAATGGCGGCGTAACCTTTCCATCATTACTGATCACTCCAAACACCAACATAATCACCATTAGACTCATCCAACTCTTTCCGAATCCCCTGGAATGTCCTCTCACTCTCTGAAATGTTCGTATTAGAGCTTCCGGCGTGAATGCAAAGCAGTACAGCATGCCGTTTGGAAATTTCTGGCATCGTGAGTTGCGTCATGATCCTGTTTCTCTCACAGACATTAAATAGCGACAATTTACCCATCGCACCCTGTACATAACGCTTCACGTATGCATGAAGAGTTAACACGAGTTTGCTTTTAGTTTTTTACACTTTAAAGAATAATACTGCTTTTCTTTCTCTCTTTGTATTACCTCACCTAATATCAATTCCTCGTCCGACATTTTCTTTTTCACACATTCCTGACCACGTGTATATTATCTCATCCTCTATAGTGCCATATCGATTCGTGCATCGCACTTAGCATAATTTGCAGACAGCACTTGCCGGCATATTTGTAAACACATCAGGAAATGGAATTGTGTAGCGCATGTTAGTATAAGCGAGAAATATATTGTGTTTTTATTTATTTATTTTTTTTTTTTTTTTTGCGGGAACTCGCCAAATATCTGTTTTGCAAGAAACGATTTCCGATGGTGTTTCCAGTTCGTAACTCCAAACACCTGGCGCAAATAACTCATCACTTGTATGTTTACAAGCATTTCTTTCTGTCGTCCGAACTTCAGAAATGGAATATTTTTATTCATTGATTTCTTAGCGCGACGATATACAAAAGTGTTTGATAAAGTACGTCACAAAGAATTGATGGAAGTGTTGGATAAGTTAAATAAATATTTGGGAAGGATATTAGAATATTCCAGAACTTAGATTGGGACAAAACCACCAGCAAATCGATAGAAAATGGATTCAGTAATTGTACAAAAATATTCTTCGTCTATGTGCCGTGTCTCTTCATGAAGTTGTCAATCATGGCTCTCCAAAATTCTCCATCTCTTGTAGATCTTAATAACTTTTGTCTATCTGTCATCTCTTCCAAAACTTGCTCTCCCATTCATACAGTCAAGCTCGCTTGGTAGATTGTGCTTTGCTTTCCTCTGGCCCCGCGCTGACCTTCAGTATTTTCTGTGAATATCAAATTTTCTAAAAAGCTCTTTCTTCATTCTTAACAAAAGAAAACTCAACTGTCTCTTTCTGATGTTAAGTATAAGTATTTTCCTATTTTACATGTTCTATAGCCTTGGATAGCAACTGGTCTACCGCAGAAAGAAATGGCAAGCTACTGCGGGAAAAAATGCCTCATCAGTTATGTATCGAAAGATACATGATCACTTAAGTGTGTATCACGTATAGCACATAACTGACTTATTTTTCTGTTTCCTTTTTCTTAATATTGTCTCTAGAACTTCGTGATTGCTCACATGTTAGGGCCATGGTATTCTCAACATCCTTCTGTAGAACGCCGTTTCCGTTGTTTCAGGTTTCTTCTTCATCTGTGAGATAGGAGGATAGCAGGAGTGGTATTAGTACTTCAGTACTCTTTTCTTTGTTTCTAACGAAATTTTCCCGTTTCTTAATATTTTGCTCAGGTTTTGGAAGGCATCTTTCCCTATCCCAATGCGTGTTCGGATTTCCGTGTCGCACTAAATGGGCGAAAGTCAAGGAGGTGTCTTCTCTCAGGACTTATTCAACTTTTACAGTGAGTTGATAATGAGAAACCTAGAAGTCTTACCAGGATTCATTATTCATGCTATATAACCAACAATCGTGATGTTCACAGTGACACTCTGATCCCGACTGCAGTCAATCTGATGGATAGATGGATGGATGGACTACTGGTGCGAAAACTCAATACTAATAAGAAGAAAACAGTTTCAGCCATATAAAACCATTTTCCAGTGTTGAATTGATACAAAATCAATAACGTGTATCAATTTCTAACGTGACTTTATGTTTTTTTTATTTCTTTCTTGCAGCACTTAAGGATACTGTTTTCCACAATAAAGATATTGCATTTGAAGAAAATCTTGTTTAAGTGCTAGTATTTTGAATAGCTATAAAAGGAGAAAGAAAAATCAGTTGCAACACTTTTGCTTGCTTGAGTCACTTTGTGAAGAGAAAAACATTTTAGTAAATTTTCCGAAACTAAAAGACTTTAAAAGATTGTCGCCAATGAGCGGACGGCCAATATTTATTGATCTGTCTGTATTCACAGTCATCTCCCTTTTAGTTATTTCTCGATGTATATCCATATGGTTATATATGCTTATCTTATGTAGAATAAGGAATGGTTCGACCACATTATAAAAAAAGGTTTCTGATTTTCTGCTGTTAGCCCCTGGTGCAGATAAAAAAAAAATTCAAAATAGGATTATAATTTACGCAATGTGAAGGCAGCTACACAAAGAAAAATAAATATTAAAGACAACTGGTAAAAACAAAACTTCACGTAGTGTCTAGACCGCATATCACATGATATTTTCCCGCTCTTTTGAACAAAAGTAGAGGCTTATCCCATTTTATCCTGTTTAGGGTTGGGTTTCTGGTTCTTAATAAAGTCTACTTTAAACTAGAAAACAAATTATTTACTTTCTATTACCGCCGATCTAACCTCGAATTACCGCCGGTTTCAATGAACGGCTGGCCCCTCGGGGAGGTAGAGTGCACTTAAAGACTCTTGGGACTGAAACTCATACCTGACCTCAAGTAGAACTTGTTCATAAGATTCATCACTAAAAATGAAGTTAAAATGATCTGATCCCTTTAACGATCCAGTAAGTAGCTGACTCCACATGTTATCCTCTACCTTTACAAGAGTCAGATTTGGCCGAAAATCGAGTAATGCTGTCATATATGTTTTGTTTTTGTTTGTTTTTTTGTTTTTTGTTTTTTTTGTGGGGGTGCAGCCCAGTCCGCACTTTCTAGTTTTGATAGAGTTCAAAAGCGTATCCGAGTCCTTCTGGGTGACGAACTACTTTCAACCCTCCAACCTCACTGTCACAGGTGGGATGTAGCGAGCTTCATACTGCCCTATGGCTTACTTCCATGGAAAATCCTCGGACGAACTACATTTCTTGGTTCCGTCAGACGTATCCTTCAACGATTACATTCCCTCCGCATGTCATCGGTAAGAAGTAATTTCCAGTCGAACAGCTTCTTCCTGCGAGCAGCAGATTTGTGTAACATACTCCGAAAAGGCTGTTTTTCCGATGACTACAATCTTCAAGTTTAGAGTTAACCGTTACCTTACCCCCCTATCCGTGTAAACTGTCCTTTAACGTAATCTAGATCGGGTGACCTTTTCACAGGGTGAACCTTATTGGAAAAAAAAAGAAAAAAAAAAACTGTCTGTCTAAACACTGAATTTATTTTTCGTATATATTTTTTCTCAAAATCACCCGGTTCACACTCCTCCATGGTATTTTGATCATGAGCAGAGGTTCATCACTTGTTTCTTTTCTATGATTGTGTTTCCGGTTCCATCTAAAGTTTTCTTATTTTCTTTCATTCCCAGTAGCCCCTTGTTTCTTTTTTTTTTTTTTTTTTTAAAGAAAATCAATTCACACCAAGGAAGGCGACAATGTCATTAATAAAAAAGAGGCCACTGATGACAAATACGATAGCAGTCATCAGTTATACAGAAGTGACCTCGAAACAAATCATATATCAATCGAAGCAAGGATAATATTCAGTGGCCTTCGATGAACTGGACATATATGTCACCTGATCGTATACTAAACAACTTTTCTATAGGGAAGCAGAGTTTGGAGAATGGTTCAGATAGTACCGAGGTGACAGACTGCTTGGGAATACCAGGTGCTGTAAGCCTGGATGTGCGGGTGGTTTAATGTATAATGGGTCGAAATTGTTAATCGGTGAGCCGAGTTGGATTTCTCGTTGGAATCGTTATATCTAATTATACGAAAATACCGTTTGGATATGTAAGAATCCATTTCTACTACCCCAGCTGTGGCTTAATTAGTAAATCTTGTATCAGTAAGACATTATTATCTATAGTTATATTTAGAGTGAGTCAGTCGAGTCAGTACTTTCTGAGCGACTGTTCGGTTGAACTCTCTGTCTACGGACGGAGAGGAACCCGAAGGAGGCTACGCCGAAGGGCGGAGTCTCCTTCGGGGAGGTAAAACCGGCCCTGAACCCGTTTATACGGGTTCAATTGGCATATTTTTGGCCGAGCCCACGGGCTCGGAATGCCCACGTTAAAAAGGTCTTGTGCCACATGACACCCTCGTGGGGGGGGGGTGACTCAGTATCGTAAGCCATTATTATCTCCGCACCCACCACCAAAACAAAATAAAAATATTTACTGTAATAATTACATTCAAGAGCAAATAGCATTGGGAAAGTTGTAAATCCACGACTTCTCCCGCAAAACGGGTTTCATCATCATCTTGCGGCCTCAGCCGAGATTGAACTCACCAATACTTTGATTGGTGTAGTTCATAATCTTGTCAAATAGCTGAATTCTTGATGCTTCGCTAGGGCTATCAAGGGTGTTTTTATCGTGACACCATCACTAAATGGATTGCCAACCAAGGCTCAGAGAGACTCCATTCACTCTCCTCTAAGAGCAGGTTTAAATTCAGAGTTTTCCTTCTTCTAGACCAGTTGCCATCCAAGGCTATAGAACCCAGTCTGTCCTGCTATTTAACCATAGCTGGAGGGAGAAGAAAGAGGATTCACACCTTTCCCAAGGGTGTTAGCACGTAAGTGAATGTAATGGATTCGACTGGAATTTGAACACGGCTCTCCGATTCCTCAATCCAAGCCGCTATCCATTACTCCGCCGTGCCTCCTCAAAAGGGGTTTACTTAGTAATGCTTTTACCAAACCAATTCCAAAAAGATATTTTCTGAATTTAAATAATATGGAAAGACTTAAACCGAAGAAATCGAACCAGTCAATCAATACTGTAAAAAGTTTTGCATTCACCCTTTGTCTAAAATTAGATTAGTCTGAAGCGCTCACTGTTCTCGGAGTAGAGGTAAGCAGGTAGCTTAATGTTGCTAATCCTTAAACATACATACAGATTTACCCTACACAACGGAAAATATGATTATTTATTTATTGATTCAAGCAATGGCTGACACGGGACATTATGTCAAGGTCTGCTTCTTTGCTATTTTTCTCTCACGGGAATATCCCAATTTTAGAGTTGTTTACGTGTTAGAATTCAGAGCTAACATAATGTGTGTGTTTTATAGATCTGAAGGCCTTGAAAAAGTCTTGCAATGAAATAGAATTTGCGAATTAATTATAGCAACAACTGCAAATCCAGTGCGCAATTTCTCTGCTTTGAGATGAATGATAAAAGAAACTTAAGAAATTTACAAGCTCAAGAAAGATTGTAAAGTTTCGCGCTTCTTTCAGTGAAATGATCCTAATCGAATGCATTCAAGCGTTAAATATGAAGTCAGTTTCATCTAATTCGAATTCCAAAGCAGTAAAAAAAATGAAAGCATGTGGACAACAGATTCTTTGTCTACCACACCGACAACACTGTTCTTAATAATAATGGACATGATAGAAAGTACGTGAAAAAAATTGGTAAAATAAAATAAGGAATTTAAAAAATCAGTCGATCGAACTCAACAAAACTTATTTGGAAGAATTCTAACTGTTCAGACACACACACACACACACACACACATATGTGTGTGTGTTTGTGTGTGTGCACAAACACACACACACAAATATATATAAGTGTGTGTGTATGTGTGTGTGTACACACACACACACACACACACATACACACATATATATATATATGTGTGTGTGTGTGTACATACACACATACACACACACACTTATATATATATATGTGTTTATGTGTGTGTGAGTGTGTGCGTGTGTGTAGGCACCAAATCCTCTTTTAGGCCTGTCTGATTGAATAAATTACAGACATTATGTCTGCTAATTTTTAACAAAATCTGTTCATGGTCACAAATAACCTTCCGTACATTGATGTTAAAGGATGAGAGAAATGTGTTATAGCTGTTTAGATTTATTTTAATTTTATTTCCCAAGTACTTTCGATCTTTTTCCAATATCATATTCAAGGGTGCAAGTAATACAAAACTAAATGTTGTTCATTAACATAAGTATTTATACAAAGTTGTGCGTTGTTATCCATTACTCTGACTTTTCTTTATGCTTTTAAATGCAAAACGATTGACAGTATGCTGAGCGTTCATTAGAACTTGAAAAAATTATCCATTATGGAAATTTTTCTCTCTATGTTATAATGTCATGGTCACGCGTGCATTAAAGCGTGAAAAAACTGTTCCTTTACAGGCATTTCAGGACATTACTGCAGTATTTATAGTTGATTCTGATCAGTGCCGGCTTTATTTTGTTTTAAATATAAATTGCTTCTAGTATCTGTAATCTAATTTTGTTGTTTTCATGGTTTAGTATAGTTGTGTTGTCGATTAGTAATTTTTTTATATTGTGAATGCGGTCAGAAATGTTGTAGATGTTTCGCAATGGACGAAAGGTCAGACATGTTATATATATATATAACAACAAACAACATGCAATGGTTGTTCATCGAAACAAAAGGTACCACCATTTTGACATAGGGAATGCTACTTTGATTAAAAGAGAAAATAATCCACTTAGACGAAAATGTTTGGAAAGTACTTTGTTCGCTAGTTCGATCATAATACATTTGAGTTCAGGCTCATACAATATGTCACCATACTTGTTAGATTTTATATTATCACAGTGTGGAATAATCAGGAACGAAGGAGATGAAGAGAATAACAAAAAGAAAAGGAATGCAGATGAATTTATCTATAGTGAGAAAAAATGCCTTTCAAAATTTTTTTTAACTACCTTCGTCTCTCATTTCGTGCGCATGTGTAAACGTGGTAACATCAGTAAAACCCAGTCCAATAAAATCCTAACGGATGAAACACGTCACAAAAAAAAAAAAAACTTTTCCAGTTTGTCATATTTTTTCTAAATACTGTTTGTTGATATATAAAATTATACAAAATAATATATCGTTATACCATATATATATATATATATATATATATATATATATATATATATATATATATATATAAATAATTAATGGATTTTATTTTTTAATCTCACATATTTTTATTAATTCAAATGTTATTTCAGTGCATTTGAATAGATGCACAGTTTATTTCAAAGAATATTTTATTTCGTCTACCTGCCGGCCTACTTTCATAAACTTAGAGTACACATATTTTGATAAATTCTCTCATCTACTGAAATACGGGTATCCACTAAAAACAACGTTTGATGTAATATATATATATATATATATATATTGCCCCCAGAATTGCACAAACCATTTAAATGACAATAAACGCAGTGTTTATTGAATTTCTAACAAGATTAAAGGTTAGAATAAATAAATATTTATGTTTAATGACGTACAAGGAAAATTAAATATTAAATTAAATGCATGGATCTGAAAGCAGAAAAAAATATTTGATAAGCAATAAGAAGTCAAAAAGTGAGTCCACTTTTTTTTTTAAGTGGGGAACACTCTGTGTGTGGACGTTTTGCTAATTGTCTATTTATTCACATATTCTGGATATTTTCAATATTAATTCAAATCTTTAGTTGCAACAAACTTAACATTCTCCTCTTTCATACCGTTTTAAATGAAATAGCTATTTTGGGAATAAATATGACCCTCCATTCATTTTATTACTTCCTTTCCTTGGAAGTGCATTTTTATCTTCCTATTTTTTTCTCCTAAATTTTTGTTTACACACCAAATCAGCAGGGGTACAATAAATCTTCGTTTATTTTTATGCTATAGTTCACCCAATACAAGGCTCGTAAGTAACACATATTAGAGGGTTACTGTTAACCATGTTCACCATAGTCTATGAATATAGATTAGAGCGCAGTACGCAATCTGTTCAATGAAACAACGTTAAAGATTAATACTCACGAGTCAGACACTCTACTGAATCCGCCTATATCGCCAATACTACCACCAGCTGTTCTGTAATTCTACAGTCTTCAATATCAAAGGCTGCCAGTGAATATTCGGAAAAAAAACATGGCCGCGTTTATACACGTCGCATTGAATATTTTGAGCCTTCTGATTGGTTAAAACTTCTATTGGTAAACTATAAAATGAGTCAGCTCATTTTAACTGGTTCACTAGTACTACCCAAAAATTCCAACAGTTTCTGTTAAAATGGTTATAATGAATATGGTGTAATATGAATGAAATGGGAGGTAGTAGGAATGGAAATCTTTCAAGATACAGAAAATAGATTACAATTGATGCTTAACTTGAAAAGCCAAGGATTGTATTCAGATTGTGCTGAGGTTGTTTTTAGGAAAATAGACACGCAGTGGTCTGGTCCACAAGTAGCAGTTCTTGTAGAGTAGATATTTCATATTGCACTTGATGAATTAAAGATGATTCAATTCCATGGAATAAGAATCACGTATCCTAGCTGTAAATGTCTGAAATAGTAGAAGGAAAAATGGCGCTCGTCTTAACATTTGCCAAGGAAATACCGACGGCCGGCTCAACGATAGGATTGTGATTGGTATCCATAAGAATAAGGTTGTAGAGCGAAAGAGTCTAAACTCACTTAAGTTTGTAAAGTGAGGAATCGACAGTCTCAACCCAAATAGGACGGCAATAATCCATTTTTGGTTTTCACCTGGCAGAAAGAATCAGTTATTTTTTGGAACAATAGAGTAAGCCAGCCACTTTCTGGTACCGTTAATAATGAATCATATATACTCAATTCTCTTTTTGCTCAGGGCATACGTTCCAGAGAATACCGTGCAAGAAAAAGCTGTGTAAAAAATATACAGTGTACATATCAAAAATTAGAGATAGGTTCCATCCAAATATATTTAAGAAAAAAAGTTAATTTTCATATACAAATAAATTGAATTTATATATACACATATATATATGCTTATCCAGACGTCTTACGTTACACCTATTTGATCACAGCTCCCTTAGAACCCATTTAAACACACACACAGTTTTACCAGACTCCATTAGGAACATACGAGTAGAAAACAAATATATTAACTGCATCCACCTGCAAAAAAAAAAAGACTAAAAATAATGGAAGCTTTAATAATAAAAAAGAAAAAGCCAACTCTTAACAATATTAACTACGAACAAAGGCACAATGTGCTAACCGTATTTGGAAATTAAAAACATCCCTACCACACACTAATACATACACAGAACGCACACACTCAACTAAGCTGAAAAATCGAATCATCCTTGATGATAGCTAAAGGTATAACCGAAAGAGCTCGGAAATACAAAACATTTGGACAGTTCTTACACACCCTTTGTCCAGAAAAGAAAGCTCTTGTCAGAACATAAGAAAAATTAAATAAAAATCTTAACCGTTTTACCTTGTCTGTCGTTTTTAATGAAACATGCATAATATATATATATATATATATATATATATATATATATATATGTATATATATATATATATATATATATGTATGTATGTATCTGCTGTATGTATGTATGTATACATACCAACCCGTGTCCTGCATGTCTTAGTAGGGCGTATTATTACATATCTTTTTGGAAAATATCTACTGATGTGCTGAACGAATGTGGCTCCAGCAATGGTCCTACATACTCTAGAAACAAAACACTTAAGAGGTGCAACAGCGGGTGTTACATTATAATGCAATTTAAAATGTAGCATGAAATCGCTTGTGCACCTGCATGTCTTAACGCAAATATCACATTTCAGTTGGTGGACGTCTACGGCTTTATAACTAATTGCCATCCTCCGTCGGTACGCTCTCAAGTGAAAATAGTGAAAAAACGCAGTTTCTTTTGTTGGACCGTTTATTTCACCAAAACCTTCCACTCTGAGCCATCGATAAAGACACTTCTACCATAATTTTTTTACGCATCGTCAGATCGTTTGCTGCCATGTAGGTGTCTTCCATTCTGACGAAGTTCAAATGCTTTAGGGGACCCTTTTACGCAGATTTCTTTTAGGCATTGCGTCCCTCCTTTTCTCTTCCTCAAAATGGCACCTTCCACTCTGAGGAACCTCATTCCTGTTATTGCGATCATATGCACATTCTTCCAAGAGCCACTAGACAAAACGGGGTGAGGCATGTTGCGGTTGGATTTTTTCAACGCATCTTGATTTTTTTTTCTCAATCAGATTAAAGTGTATTTTGGGTTTGAGCTCACCATAAAACGATTGTTTTATAATACGGCTGTCATCCATTCTGACAAGGTGGCCCGCCTACCGAAGTTTATGCTTTAGTATCAAGGACTTAATACTGTCACAGCCGCTTCTCTCTACCTTCGTCTACATCACAATTATAATTGATTGATGTTACGTAATCGTTTACTTGCCACTTGCAATAAATTCGACAGTCACACACAGATGTTTAAACCGTTTTAAAGTAAAAAAAAATAGTGAAAAAATAATTGGTTCTTTTTGTTGGACCGTGTTATTTCAAAACCGAGCAAAAACCTTCCACTCTGAGCAACCTCATTCCTGTTATTGCGATTATATGCACATTCTTCTAAGTGCTCACAAGGAATGATGCATTTTTTTCAGCGCATCCTTGATGCAATTCTTAAAGTGTATTTTGAGTTTGAGCTCACCATAAAACGATTGCTTTAGAATACGGCTGTCATCCATTCTGACGAGGTGGACCGCCCATTGAAGTTTATGCTTTAGTATCAAGGACTTGATACTGTCACAGCCGCTTCTCTCTAGGACGTCTACATCACTAAGAAATATTTGCCAAGTAATGCCAAAAATGTGTCATAAGCAGTACTGGTGTTATCTCTCAAGCCTTTTTATTTATCTACGGTAAACCACCCACATATCGTAAGCAAGAAGTGCTGAAAGAACACATGCTCAATACACCTTCAATATATATATATATATATATATATATATATATATATATATATATATATATATATATATATATATATATCCACTAGACTATAAACGGGGTGGAGGGCAAAATCACTCTCGCGGTTGGAAATCTTCAATGGCGATGTATCTTCATGTGTATCTTGAATAATATTGACATCTTGTGTTTTTTTTTTTTTTCACTGGTTTTGAATACGAATTCGATTATCAGAGGCTGTGATTTTGTTTTTGTCAATTCTTTATATGATTCTTCATAAGGAGTGATAATCATTTTCAAATCATGTTGGAATTGTACAGATCGTTCAATATTTTTATCATTTGTAAGAAAATGATTTCCAAGTTTATTGTCTGTTTGGAGGTCTTTTAGATGCTAACAACTGCCGCCGTGCTTCATCTCATAGAGTGGTTGCAGAGGTATGTACAGTGCATAGGCCTCGCCTACACCGTAGAGTAGGGGATCACTGTACAGAAAAAATAGATTGGATTCCATTTTACTTTGCTAAATTGTTACTTCATAATGACAGGTAGAGTTTCGGCATTTTTTAAATTATAATTGATTGATGTTACGTAATCGTTTACTTGCAACTTGCAATAAATTCGATAGTCACACACAGATGTTTAAACTGTTTTAGAGTAAAAAAAAATAGTGAAAAATAATTGGTTCTTTTTGTTGGACCGTGTGATTTCAAAACCGAGCAAAAAGAAAACAGAGTGCATACGTATTCCAGCTGACGTCCGAGTGAAACCTTTTGTGTACCTTTGGTATACAGAGGATATTGCGTAAGCTATATGCAAATATTTAAAATGGTGGAACTAAAGATTAAATTTCGTCTGAACATTTACCATCGACTAACATTATGTTCTAATATTATGCCCATAGGAAAGATGCTGCAGAATGAAAAATGTCCACCCTCACAAGAGCTCTTAACCTATTTCGTGCAATATCAAAAGCTATTTCCTCTCAGTTCGTTTTTACTTATTATAGTGATATCCGTATATTAAAGATATTTACTATTTTTCTTTACATCAATAGTTCCATAGTCTAATGATTAAAACATTTATTTTATACAACAAATGTATTAGTTGGCGTTTCTTTATCTCGCAAGATAATGGCAACTCCCTGTATTGTCAGTATTTAGTCCTTTGGTGACCTGGCTTACAGCCACACCTCATTGAAATACCGTCTCTTGTACGATCAACGAAGTTGGGCAACGTCGGGCTTAGTCAGTAGCAAGATGAGTGACCGCTTGGTAATACCAGGTGTTGTAAGCTTGGAAATGTGGGTCCCGCCTTAAGCTGTAGATTAATTAGTCAATATTGTGTCACTAATCTATTATACTTACTCCCCACCAATTCTTATAATATACAGATATTTTCTAGCTTTAAACTCCATGCAAACGGGTTGATAATCAGTAAAAAACGAATCAATTTGGTGACCTCTCCAGGGCAGAGTCCTGGGTGATAGTATATGGAGTGTTGAGCTGCTCAAATCACACCCCATAACACTCTGCCTTACCGCCCAAATCCAAAGGAATAGAAAGCATTATATCTGGGGTCTTTGCTGGAGGCTTGTCAGTTTTGAAAGGAAATCACCTTCAGGACTCCACTCTGGATGATTTGATGTGACTTAGTTTCTTGGCTTTTTCCGTGTAGCCGCAAGGAAACGGTTGTTCAAAATAAGGGCTTTCCTCCGAGATGCGAGAGCTCCGTCTATCCGAAATACACACGCACACACACACACACACAGATATATATATATATATATATATATATATATATATATATATATATATATATATATATATATTCTGTGAATGGATATCGTCTCGGAATGTGAAATGGGAGAGCTGGATTCGAATTGCAGTCTGTTTCCTTACTTTCACTTACGTGTAAATACCCTTGGGGGAGGTATGGATCCCTCTCTTCTACCTCCAACTATGAGCTGAATGTCATGACAGACTGGATTCATTCCCCTTGGTTGGTCACCAGTCTACAGCAGAAAGAAACAGCAATCTACTGCTGAAAATCTTCTGCCTCGTCAGTCAAGAATCGATAGCGACATGGTCGCCATGTGTGTATCACGTCGCCTCTCTCAGTCTTTTCTACAAATACTTCCATGGTAATTGTTCTGATGAGCTGCTTTCACTGGTTCCCAGACTCCATGAATTCAAGCGCCCTACGAGGCTGGCATCCCGCTCCCACCCTTACACCGTAGAAACTTTCAAATGTAGCCGTCTCTTCTACTCCAATAGCTTCATACCTCGCACCTCTCGCCAGTGGAACACCCTCCCCAATTACTGTTTCCCTGAAAGCTATAATCTCCAACCAATGTAATGTCAATCGACATCTCCAGTTACCTTGATCTACCCACTATCCTTCTCCTCATCCTTTCTTCTATCACTCCTATCTGCTCTCGCTCCAAATCTTCTGCAACCCCCTGCATCCTAGTGGCTTCACGCCTTGCTTGGGGCGTAATGCTTAAAAAAACAAAACAAAAAAGAACTGACTATAATCACATATATCGGAAATTACTACCCGATAAGTAACATACCTGATTTTCTAAATAACCCTAAAGAGAAGACCATCAACAGGCAAAGAAATAAAAGCACCGTTATCATTTTGTGACCTACACTGAATCTATTATAAAATTATATTATTTTAATGTTTTATAAATATATATATATATATATATATATATATATATATATATATATATATATATATATATATAGTATAATATTGCATATATCTTATATTAATATTACGTTGCATATATTAATACTACATATACTATTAATAATATAATATTATATATTACATATATTAATTCTATATTACATATATTAGTATTACATATACTATTAATAAAATAATATTCCATATAATATTCCATATATTAATATTATATTACATACATTAATATTACATATACTATTAATAATGTAATATTGCGTATAATATTACTTATATTAATATTATATTACTTATATTAATATTATATTTCATATATTAATATGACATATATTGATATTATATAACATATATTAATATTACATATTGTATTAATAATGTAATATTACATATAATATTACATACATTAATATTATATTCTGTATTATAATATTACATATGTAATATAGTAATATAGAAGATATGGAAATTGAATACATGTAAGGGTGCTCTAACTTACTGCAAAATTAAAATATTCACCTGAAAAGTTAGATCATATTTTAAATAGCTTCTTGTTATATAGACATCCATATGATATTATTTCCTCATTAAATTTTAAATTTCTGAGCTGTATTTTTCTGCTCATATTTCTTACACCTTATTGCTGGTGGTTTCTCTACAGATATGTACTGTTATGTACTTTTTACTATAAAATGTAATTTTATACTTTTCAAGTGTTTCGATTTTTCTTTGGTTGTTCACTATTTGCCCTTATCTGCAAACTTAAAAATGCCACCCTGATTCAGGATGATGTAGCACAATACGTAAAGTATGAGGCACCTAGTGAGGATCGAATTCATTACTCAGTCGTAACTTTTCAATCGAGATAGAATTGTTAACCCTTACACCTCGTCGGGATGCCCTGTACAGACATTCATATGGATGCCATGCATCACAGACTAACTCATTTAGAAATGTCTAAAACCTCATCTATATCGAACCGTTCTCTCAGATCAACAAACACAAAAATGGGATTCAAGAATTAATTTAATAATCTTAAAGAGTGATGAGGGACAGTCTTCTTTAAGATTAAGTGGTTTAATGTCATTTATAATTGCTGATCTGCGAAAATGCTTCTATAATGACCGCTGCTACAGAATCAAATGTGAAACAGCGTGTCATTTGATAATTTTCGAAAGTAAAAACAACACAAAATATATCAGACGGACATGAAGCTAGAAGTGACACCAATGATATGATCAAGCTGTAAAGTCTGTGTTGATGTTATTTCGTATGGTCGTAAACCTTATTTTGGTAGACGCCATGTTTATTTATTTTACACGGTGTGAATTACATCAACCGACCTGCGCATTTGAAAGACTTAATAAAGAAGGCAATAGATTAATGGAGAGAGAGAGAGAGAGAGTTTCTTTATTGTTTCTCAAATTCACAGGTCGGTAGACATAATTCACATTCTTTAAAATAAAAAAGAAAAGCAAGGAAAAACAGGACGTCTACTCAAACACGTGTATCTGAAGAAATAACGGTCAAAATAATAAGTAATCACGTACGCGCGTGCACACACACACACACACACACACACACACACATATATATATATATATATATATATATATATATATATATATATATTGCAGATAAAGTGGTGGTGTTAATAAAACATGGCTCAATGTAATACAACTGAGCTTAACAATATATATTTTTTTAAATTGATATATATCAAGAACAGTATTCAAAGAAAAGATGGATGATATTGTGGAAAACGTGTCTGTGACGTCATCGGATTGGGGCGGGTTTATTTACGTTGTTGTGACTACACATGCGCACGAACGACTGACGCACAAAGCCATAATCAGTGAGAAAAGAATAAAAGTTTAACGAGGTACTAGTTCAATGGCGAACCGTTTGTTATTTTATATTTACCAGTATATATAATTATATAATTATAATTACTAGAAATCTTGTCCCAATCTTAGAAAATGCTATAAAAATTTAACTTATTGGAACAATTTAATAAAAAGGTGTTATAAATTTGAAACGACAACAACTATTCGGCTAATAAATGGTGAATATTTCCTGTATGGAAACGGTTATTTTCACCATTACCAATATTATTGTATTTTTTATAATGTTCATGCAATAGAAGGCCCAAGATCCGCTCACGTTAAAGGGTTACAATTTTGAAGTATATTAGAGCAGCAAAGAACAAGCGTTAGGAATATGGAGACGATCAGACATTAGAAGAAACCGGTGAACCAGTCATAAAAACAAAGAAAGGATGAACTTTTACTCTTGTTCAAAAAACGAGGGGAGAATGTATGAAGGATGATAGGCCAACCTGTCTATTGCTATTGGTGAAGCAGAGAAATAAATAAAATGAAATAAATAGTTAATGAAAAATTTCAGAGTTTAGGCGCAGACATTAGAAGTACGGAGCTGAAGCAGACCTCTAGGAGGAATCAGAAACCGAATCCTTAACAGGAAACAAGGGACAAAAATCTACTCCTTTTATAAAGTTCGCGGAGGAGAGTGGTAAACTATTTCCTGACCTCGTTTGGCAGATACTGCAATTCTGTGTTGGATTTTTCACAGTCAAAACAGCTCTCTATTAATCACCACAGACTTCCCTTCCCTCCATTAGAATGTCTGACGCTCAACTTCTCGAGAGCAACTCTCTGCGGCTTCTCGGTCTCACGTTGACTGCTGACCTGAGATGGAATAAATACATCGAGTCAATTGCCTCGTCCACTGTGAGGAAAGTTGGCTCCCTGGGCCGTGCTAGGAAGTTTTTCTCCCCTGAGTCGATCCTCCAGATATACAAATCCACAATTCGCCCTTGCATGGAGTATTGCAGCCATATATGGTCTGGCGCCCCTTCTGTTTGCCTCGGGGTTCTCGATAGACTCCAGAAGCGGATATGCAATATGGTTGGCCCTGCCCTGGCGTCTCGTCTACAGTCACTTTCTCACAGACGCTCCGTCGCCTCCCTCTGTCTGTTCTACAAATACTTTCATGGAAATTGCTCCGAGGAGCTGCATTCGCTGGTTCCCAGACTTCATGAGTTCAAGCGCCCTACGAGGCTCGCATCCCGCTCTCACCCCTTCACTGTCGAAACTCCTAAATGTAGCCGTCTCTTCTACTCTAATAGCTTCATGTCTCGCACCTCTCGCCTGTGGAACTCTCTTCCCTTCTCCTGTTTCCCTGTGAGTTATAATCTCCAGCTATTCAAGTGTAATGTCAATCGACATCTCCAGTTGCCCTAATCTATCTACTACCCTCATCCTATCTTCTATCACTCCTATCTGATCTTCCTATCTTCTGTAACCCCTTGCGTCCTAGTGGCTTCCCGCCTTGCTTGGGGTGAAATGCTTAAAAAAAAAAAACTCATGAGGATTTGTGCCAAAATTATTTGATCTCAGTAAATAAAAATATCAAACGTAAGTGTATTTATGTCTGGATATTCTGTGCCTAAATATAAAAATATCGAGAAAATCTGTAAATTTCCCACAGATATGAAACAACGCCTGCGACCTTCAAGGTCTGAGAAAAGAAAGAAAATGTTTGGAGCGTTTTTGTGCGCTCGTGTGTTCGGAACCATCAGAAGAGAAACATCAAAGGATTCTGTTGAATGACAATGATGCTCTGTTAAAAGAAACACTCTCTCCTTTCTACTTTTTTTATCGGGATTGCAAAGAACGAATAACAACTTGTGCGGAACTCATGATTTGTTTGCAAAAATCAAAGTGACGTTGAATGTTTGACAGTTTTGCAAAAAAAATCGTATAATCGGAGTCCAACTTGAGATTCTAAAGGATTCGTTGTTATTTATTCCAGTTACGCTGTTCGCAAACTTTTATTCCATCTATAGTGAAGGGATTTGAGAAACTAGAGAATGTCTCCATAAACATATTCAGGCAGGGCTTTATTGCTTTTATATTAAAGCCGTAGCCTTAAAGCAGGGGTATCTCCACCCAACCTCCCAACACTAGGTGTTGCTGCCGCGGTGTATGTAACAAATAGATCTTTACCTGATAGCGCTGCTAGTCCTACACGCAGCAGGTTTAGTATTTAGTTAGTTTCTGCTCTGACACTAGTTGCAAACTAAGGTTAGAGTGACCCTTACCTAGGAGTGAGGAATGGTTGGATCCCATGTGTATTTGGACGAAAAATCTCTCAGCTAGTAATTGAACTCAACACAGCAAGTCCACCTTCGGAGAACGAATACGCGCACATTTTCAATGGAGTTTTCCTGTTGATCTTTCCTCCAAGGTAATTTGACTTAATTTAGAAATTACTAGATTGGCAGAGGGTCTCATATTGCAGTTGAATGGGCTAGATATAACCGAAACATTTATGTTAAACGTTTCTTCTTTCGCACTTCTCACTTGTGGAACTCTTTTTCCGGATTCCTGCTTTCCAGTTAAATTTGAGCTTTAAAGATTGAAACGAAATGTTAATCGTTATCTCCTGCCGTCTTAATCCCTGTTCTTTTATTTCCTTAATAATCTATTTATTATTATTATTATTATTAATAATAATAATAATAATAATAATAATAATAATAATAATTTATTAATAATCTATTTATTTATTTATCATTTATTTGTTCTTTTCACTTTCCTTAATAATCTATTTATTTTTTCTTATATCGATTCTAACTCATTACTAATCTAACCCTTGAGTGGTTTTATTGCCTTGTTTGGGGTGAAATGATTAAAATATACAAAGGTACTTATTATCTTATGCGATTTCAAAAACTATTGTTTTATTGCTTTACGTATGTAATTCTTTAATTAATATCATATATGTATATGAAAAGCTTGAAAGCTCTAGGAAACCTAAATGAATCTAGTCTGAGAATATGTATGCATTAATATTATTCTACATACAACATGTGAAAGTACGTGCGATACCTTGTTCTTGCCAGCCGTCAACCAATGTAGGTAACATAGTTTCGGTGGCTATGGCGAAAATGCCACCCCTGGTGCCACCAACATCATTTACCACTGGAAAGGGTATTATTTTTTGTATAGACGGGTTACTCTCTTGCGATTTTCTGGCAACTGCAAGTCAGATTTTCAACGTTGTGTTAAAAGCATTTGCTTTTGATCGTTAACCAATACACAACGTCCTCAAACCGACCGTTATCAATGACGAAGTATGGAAGGTAAGCAGATGTATTTCATTTCGGAAATAGCATTGTGTTGCAAGCATGGTTTTGATTAACTTTGTTTACTTTGGATCTTCAACTAATCCAGTTCTCTGCCTCTTGGGATGTGGTCTGGAGACGATGTGAAGCACACTTCCGGTTCCAGCCACTTTTTGAGTATTAAAAGTACTATTTAATCCAGTACTACTTGCCACACTTGTCTGGTTATCAGCAACTCAACCCGTTCCCAGACCATTCTTTTCTTTTGAGAAGTATAGCTAGACACGCAAAAAAGATTAAAAACTAAAGCTGTCAAAAAGCGAATGAAACGTTTCCTGCGATCAACGCCCATTTAGTACAGGTCCAGATGCACAGTGAGGTCACTGGGGTTGTTTGAATACGTAGTCTTCGTTAAAGCACCTCACTAGGAGAAGAAAAAATGTTCTAGTGTATTACATGTGGCTTGACAACATCCAATGATGTCGATTGACTTTGAATACACGCTGTTACAGCTTAACAGATGGCATTGGCCGAGTGCAACATTCTTCCCACTTTAAAAAAATGCATTGCATGACATCATAAGTCACAACGGAGTCTTTATATCATTTTGGAAATTAGATTCTAAATAATCTCAACTTTTTCGTTCATTTTTTTACTTTATATCTTTTTCGAGCTTAGATTTTAACCAATTACAATTTTTATTTTATTTTTTAATTTATATTTTTTCGAGATTAGATTTTAACTAATGCAAAATGTTACTTTTATTTTTTTATTTTATATCTTTTTCAAGATTAGATTTTAACTAATCTTAACTTTGTCTTCCCTTTTTCACATTATATCCTTTTAGAAATTAGATATCAAATAATTGCAATTTAGTTCTTAATTTTATTTATTTAAATGTTCATTTAATTGTGTTGTAAGTTGTAAGTGGTAATCACGAATGTCCTGGTGTGATAAACGTGCTCTATATATGTTGTTTAATTTTAAGTGAATTTTATGCTTTTATATTTTCTTTCACCGAATCTCAAGGTGTTTCGACGATTGATCTTTGTGTGCATTGCTTACTTTCCCAATGGTAGACTTTACCTTCTGTTTTACATTGTTTACAATTTTAATAGTTTTTGAAGAGCTTCGAAAACATGAGATGTCAACATAAAATAGATGCAGAAGTTTAAATATCAGGGAAATGTTTTAACAGAACATGGTAAATGTGACAACGAGACCTGAGCATGCACTGGACGAGCGAATGACTCATTCCAAAATCTAAGCAAGGTACTGAGAATCTGAAAAATTCATTAGAAACAAGGGAAAGAATTCTGAATAACTATGTGATATCCAAACACCTATATGGTAACAAAGTCTTGAAAAACTACCCACGGATAAGGAGAAAAATGAAGGCAGAATAAATTTGTTTTTGCAAAAGGATGCTTCAAATTCCGATATTCCTTCTACATAGGACCAGGGAAAGACTGCTGAAATTCGTTGGATACATAATGTAGAAGTGTTTAGAATTAGAAAAGATTTAAGCCTCACTGGGTATATTAGGGGCAAGAAAGGTAAATTAGTAAACCACGTACCTGACGAGCTTCGAAAATTTCTATTTTGTTCATATATATATATATATATATATATATATATATATATATATGTGTGTGTGTGTGTGTGTGTGTGTGTGTGTGTGTGTGTGTGTGTGTGTGGTGTGTGGTGTGTGTGTGTGTGTGTGTGTATTTATAATTGCTCTACTCTGTATTGAGCACTCTATTTTTCAGTTATTGGAATTTATTCTGTATACATCAATCCTATACTTGGAGATATATATATATATATATATATATATATATATATATATATATATATATATATATATATATAATCCGGTGTTCTTATAGATATTTTTATTTTTACAAAATAGTGCTCAATGTAAATTTACAGGCATTATTATTATAAATTAATTGATTTAAAATATGTTTTTTTTCTACACAGTCTGTGTAGCGGAAAAAAACATATTTTAAATCAATTAATTTATAATATATATATATATATATATATATATATATATATATATATATATATATATATATAGAGAGAAAATGTTAAGATTTTCCGTAATATTGGTTATAAAATTACTGAATAAAACGTATTACTTAATTAAACATATATATATATATATATATATATATATATATATATATATATATATATATATATATATATATATGTGTGTGTGTTTTACTCGGCTTTTTTTATCTGAAGGACAAAAATCAGCATACAAATCTCTTTGAATAAGTTTGTTACATAAGAGAAGAATAAAGGGACGAGACACTGCATTTTTTTATTAGCCCTTCTCATTCTTTGATGTCCTCAGCGCCACAAACTATCATGGCTTCTCAAATAAGTCCGTAGTGAACATCGTTGCTTGGGAAAAGTCGGCCGGCAGGCCTAAAAAGCAAAGCCTCTCTGACTAATAATAAGACGAGAAAATGTTAAAACTAAATATCTGGGAAAAGAAAGAGAAAAAATGAAAAGAAATTTAGAAGATCAAAGAGTAAACCTAATCGGAAAGAAGTACACATGTCGCAGTAAAAGGAAAGAACGATTTAGACTCCGTTTTTACAGCTTTCCCCGCCTTTGCTGGTGAAACTAAACAGTTGTTCATCGGGGAAAGGTCTGAAACGTGATGCGATATGAATACAATTGATATTTTTTGTCAGTAATGATTGTGATATGATCCATTTCTCCCTTTAATGGAACTGTCTTGACCACGTATAGACAGGAGAACTAAAACTAAGCAAATCCATAGTCTCGAACAATCTTACTACAGTGATTAGCGTAATTCCCCATGTATAATACGCCTTCATCCATGATACGCAACCCCTAAAATTGTGCTGAAAGTGTGGGAAAATCTTTCTACTCACATATAGTACGCACCCCTTGTTTGGTAATCAAACCTTATAAATTGCCCCGCTCAATTTCATTACGACCAAAGTTCCTTGCTCTTATAAAAAAAAATAATTTTAAACATATAATAATACCATTCTAAATTAGTTTTACGATAATTCTTATTTTATTTTAAATCTGTAAGTATTGTTAGGTACATAAAATTGTGTTTGACGTCCTTATGGGGTCGGAATCGCCGAATGTTAGTGTCAAATTGTCGTATGTTTGTGGTGAGTAGTCATTTCGCAACTGAAATCGACCTATAAAACGGCAATTTTTTAAAGATTCTTTTATAGCCGTGCAAAATACGCACCCCTAGTTTTGCTTATTATTTTTTAGAAAAAAATGCGTATTATAAATGGAGAATTATGGTATGTTAATTCTTTACCACTGACAATACATTTAAATCATTTTTAATGCATTTAATTATGAATTTATTCGCAATTCAAATATATTAAGAATAATAAAACACAAAACGTATATTATATCTTAACAATGATAATTCTTTTATTCTTGACTTTTCATTCGTTTCTCTAGTAAAACTATGACCAGTTGATTTGCAGAAGACATAAATAAAATCTTTCCTCTCAATAAAGATTTTCTTAATGACTGACAATTTTGGATCGTCGAGAATAAACGAAGTACTTCAAGTACGGATTGGTATCTCCAATAATAAAGATAATACCAACCAAACATATGCGTATAGAGACAAATATAAACAACCAATCTGTACATATTCTTGTAGAATGAAACATAAATGACTAATATTTACCTATTCCTGTACCAAGAATCTTTTACAAACTCAAATATAAACAGCCCTGTAAGTAGATTCTTACATTATAAACGAAAAATATGTACCTATCGTAATGACAACTAGATGCATATAGACTCAACTGTAAACAACCAATATTTGTCTTTTCCGGGGTCAAATAAATGCTTGGGGGTCATTTCGCAACTGGAATATTTAGATAGGGAAGTCTGATTTCTTTTGTTTATAATAAAACTTCCCTATCTAAATATTTTTGGCATCTGAAGGAAACAAATAGGACACCTAAAGTTAAATGGAAAATTATAAACAGGGCTAGAACATGTAAAACTTGGGATGACCCATGCCATTTGTGCCTCCATGAAAAATTGCACATCATTAAGCTTCTAAATAATAACAATCTATTAAACAATAGACACGAGTTAACGGTTTTTTGTAGACATCATCAGATTTTTGGTTAGAATTATTAGCTAAAAAAAAGCATAAAATATAATAACTTGTTTAATCCATAGCCCAATCATCAGATTCATGGTATTAATAATTAACTAAAAACATGCATACAATATAATAACTTTCATAATCCATAGCCCAAATAAGTAGTTTAAATACCCTAAAAAAGATAACCCTTTATGAAGTCCTCAAAAAAACAAACGTTACGACAGTTTTTTTATATGCACAAATCCCTTTCATAAAAAAAAAAAATAAAAATAAATAAATCTCCATAGACATGCAAACTAGACGGGGGTTAATACATCTTCCGTTTAAAATTTAGACACCCTACCTTTCCTGACTTGACATCTATGAAAGTAACTCTATACTGATACTTATTATTAACACCCAACACCCGCCTACCCACTTTGTAAAACAATTCGCCCTAGCTGTTACCATGGAAATTTTGATTTCAATTTTTAAAACATGTAAATTTCAGATATACGTTATTCAAAAAAAAAATTCGCTTGAAGATGGAACAGAGCTTACTTTAACTCAATTTAATTTAAATAATTATATTGAAATTTTCGGCTCTTGTTTTGAAACATGAGACTTCTTATGTCGCGTTTTGGAATCATATTTTTAAATAAATAATTATATATATATATATATATAAATATATATATATATATATATATATATATATATATAACATTTACCGAGAAATTTTCATTCAGGCCGGTAAATGTTATTTAATACTGTTTATTATAAACAGAGCATTTACTTAAATACTTGTATCTATAAAAGAATGTTAAACATAAAAATGTCTTTAATAAATTGTCGGACTTTGTCCATTTCTTAATATATATATATATATATATATATATATATATATATATACATATGTCTGTATGTGTATATATGTGTGTGTATTTATTTAGAACTTTCTAAATGTTATCCCTATTCCTCTTGTTATCTTGCTGATATTTCGACATTTTTGTGTTTATTCCCAACAAGCAATGACTTTACAATGTATTTTTACTTTTGTTATTAATCAAGACAGTAATTATATAACTGAAATAAATCAATGGCTACACTAGTTGTGTGCGTGTGTATACATGTATATATGCATTAATTGTATGTAGATAGCAAAGATTCTTTATGGCAAAGACTATCGAAAAACGCAGATATTTTATGTCGATGAATACATTGGACAATTCTTGGATTTCCACATGTAATTTCCACAATGAATATAACGACACCGAAAGGAATTGGATCTCGACAATTAGATTTCCAATTCCGAGCCGCAATCCATAGAACCACCGTCACATCCAGCCCACAGCACTCAGTATTCCAAAACGGTCACTTATCTAGTCATTGCCTAGGCTCGACCTTGCTTACCTTTGCTGATCATACGGGCACTAGTTTCTCAACGTAATAAGCAGTATATATCCGATGAATTTCTAAAGGATGAAACGCATTACACGTAAACCTTTTCCCTTTGTTCCCAATAATATATATATATATATATATATATATATATATATATATATATATATATCATTGAAAATATCAGGCAAGAAAAATCCTAAGTAAACGTATAAAACTAACAATATATTACAAAAAAAACACTGCCATCCTTACAATGACAAATTACAACACTGCTTTACAGTATAAAGTAGTACTGTACTGTACTGATGCGGCATTTAACCTGGGCGGATTGAGCCGGCTTCTTCCTGTTATGAGAAGATTCTTGGGATAAATTACAGAAGTAGGGTACCCAGGCCTACTCGGTTAACGTTTTTGCTTGCCGCGGGGTTCCCACAGACGCAGAGACAGGAACGACCAGAAGCCGCCGATTGCCGATGCAGACGCACCCTGGATTTTCACCAGAGCCCTTGTTAGCCGGCGTGTGTGTCAGACCTGTCCGCCTTGGGTGGCCCTACCAGGAACGAAGTTCCGGACGGCATAGCTCTGACACTACCGTTTACACCCCTCCCACCGACTGTGAGGTAAGGGTTGGACTTTGGGGGCTTACAGTACCAGTGTTCTCAAGCGGTCCCCCATCTAAGTACTGACCTGGCTCTACGATGCTTAACTTCGGTGATCGAACAAGAACCGGTGTTTTCAGCGTGATTTGACCGTAAGCTCAGTATAAAGTAGTGACGATTAATGTAATATATCAAATCAATTATCAAATACAAGTCTGTGGCTTTTGTCATACGCCAATTATCCACATTGTTTATACGATGACAACTACAGTAGTAGGTTGATCACAGTACCATAAAAAAATTAAACTTGACCCACAGACAACTATCTGTTCCCATTAAAATTTTCGTGTTGATAACACCACCATTTTAAATTTATCTAATTTTTGACGATGCTTATAGAATATCTTTATATAAAAGAATTCAAGCCACAGTTAAACAACACTTTATTTAACAACGGGAGTACCTTTTTTTGTGGGGGAGGATCTTTTAAAAGACAACCCGAGATCCAGTCACAGCCTCACTTCTCACACATAGTTTAAAATTACTACTACGTTCAAACAATACACAAAATTGAAATGATTAACAACGAACCCTTTGAAAATGGCTAATAATTATCGTCGAAATCGCTTTGGACAAATTTTATTACTGGCAGAACTCTTAGCTACGTCCCAAAGGAAAACTGTTAGACCATCAGAAAAGTTTAATAAAAATAAGTTTAGATTATCCTTGTGGGTCACATGAAAAGTAAGCTTGCTACCCAAATATAAAATACATACATTACATAACAGCCACTATTAATGCTGATAATGCAACACTATCCAAGCCAATTGACCTCTCTAAGTGGCTAAATACGCAAAACTTCGCCTTTTTTTCTGCCGGGCGTCAATCGCCTAGGGGTTAGAATCTCAGACCAAAACCAAATCGGTCGGGTTTCAGCCTGAAGCGATCGGATGTCTAACCACGCTGGTGAGCTGTGATACAGCGAAACAGTCTGTCTGTGGATGACGATATTAGCTCTCGATAAAATAATTTAATCGATCGAGCACTGTAGGGAGTAAAGAGCGAATTTGTAAACAATCACTATTACTGTTGATAATACAAGACACCACATGCTGATTGAGTTCTCTAAGTGACTGGTGTGGTTTAGGTCCCGGCCTGATGCCACACTGATGAGCTGTGAAACAGTCTATGGATGACCATATATATAAAGAAATTCGGATTACCAACACACCAACAGAGAATGTCTCATATCGAGAATATTTAACATTGAACATAAGGAAAAAATGAATTATTTTTAATAATATGTGGAAATCTCCGCTTTTACCTGAAGACGGTCGCGAGACTAGAAACACGTGTCGTAAAATTATGTAAAACAAAGCATAATATTTTTTTCTAAATAAATCCACATTACAACCAAAAACGTTTGCGGCACCTCTCTTCTCTTCTTTTTAATATACATACTTTTCTCTCGTTGGAACCACTACAACATATATTTCTTTATATATATATATATATATATATATATATATATATATATATATATATATATATATATATATATATATATATATATATATGTATGTATGTGTGTGTGTGTGTGTGTGTGTGTGTGTTGAAACTTTGTGTTACATAACATATAGAAAACAACATTTTTTTTTATCGAAATTATTTCCAATATCATCGTCGTCGGCTCTATGTTATATCCCAAAATTTAATTTCTTCTTTACTGATCGCTTCCTTTATAATGATGGCGTTGGTGACCCCGAATTCGCCGCCAACTTGCAGGTTCAGAACCTTAAAAGGTGGGACGAACCAAATTATGCTGTATTTTCTATTCTTATGTTTATTATTAGAATTCTTACTAATGCTTCGAATGTATTTTAGTTTAACTTTGAGTTTACTCTTATTTAGTGCGTCTGAATATTTAATTTTAAATTTTTCAAAAATAAATTTGATTCTAGATTTAGTTGAGAGTCTATTGTACAGAATTGTGTAAGTTATTTACAATTCCAGGTGGGTGGTTAAATTCTTTGCTAATGTATATATATGTATAAAGCTCTTTGGTATCAGGCATCTGCACTCCTCTGGATAAATCGAAAGTAGTGTCAAGAAAGTTGATCATTTTGGAGTTGGTGCTAGTGGTGATATCAATTCCGTAATCCTTGAAGAATTTGAAACCGGTCTGTTTGTTGTGGATTGGTGTGACGTAGGAGGATAACTCCGTCGTCTCTGGACAGACCAGTGTTCTTAATATTGAAAGTATACCTAACTCTTCACAATAGCAGTATGGCAACTAGTTCAAAAGCTTCTGCGAAGACGAACTATCCCATCGCCATAGAGAAGTTTCGATGGTCCTTTTTAGTCCCCATAGAACCAGTATGATATAGGATGGGTTTTGGGGCTTGCTTAATGAAGTTGATTTCTTAGTTGTTGATAGTGCAATAATTCTTGGCCAGGGTTATAGCAGCCATTAACAGGTCTTCCGTCATTGATGGGTAGAAGCTGGCGATGTAGAATTGCATGAAGTTGCACTCGCTTTTATTTTTTTATATTAGAGAACCAATTGACAGCATCATATATTAAATTGAGTAAATAAATATTAACTTACCCGTATATACACACTAACACATGTATATACGGTTGCTAATATCTAGTTATTTCATTTATCCACATTAATACACATACACACACAAACATGCACACACACACAAATATATATATAGGGATATATATATATATATATATATATATATATTTATATATATAAAATATATGGATAGTGAACGATGAATTGTTTTTACTGTAAAATGTATGTTGTTATTTGTTGTTATTTGCATGTGCTCTTCAATCACGGTCCAATGATTTGTGTGTTGTTCCTTGTGTGCCACATGTCAGATAAGGCTACAATCGCAGGCTTTTTGCAAAATAATTTTGCATCTTCTACTTGCAAGTTGATTGTTGTTTCATACAAGTACGTAATATGCTCTTTACCACCCCTCTCCAAAGTGATTTGAATTTAGAGTCTTCCTTAACCGAGGCTATGTGGCACAGTCTTCTCTGGTATTTATCCATTGTTCATTGAAGACGAGATAGAAACTTACGTTACCGAAGCGTATTCGCTCACAAATAAATGTAATTAACTCAACTCTATGATTTCTCATTGCAAGCGGTTATCCGATATGACACCCGCGCATCCAAGCTTACAGCACCTTGTTCTTTTCCAAACGACCAACAATCTACAGGGTGCTCAGCAAAAACAAGTTAAATTCAGAAAGACAACAGTTGAAAACTGGTGACGACTGATGAAACTAAAAATTCAATCAGAATTTCTTCATATTTCATCAATCCCCACGTCGGATCATCTTCTTTGAAAAGTACGATAAATTGACGCTCAAAATCTGTGAGCTGTTTTAGCCATACGAGAAAGGCAGAACAAAAGACGAAAGTTGTTTGCAAATAACCTTTAAATAATGCGTTACAAAATCGAGCAGCAATTAATCAATCGTAATTGAACCAATCAGAGTTAAGTAAATACCCGGCAGCCGACTTATTATTCAAGTTCATGGATATTCAAAAAACTTATTCAAGGTTATTCAAGCTCAATTATTCCTGAAAGATAAAATAATGGCAATAAATTTTCCGCATTTTAACTGGACACCTGTAGATACTTATGATGCTTAACTTCGGTGATCAGACGAGAAACGATATAACAATGTGCGATGGGTAAATTCTCTCCATTTTAAATTTTTAATTTTGTGCATATGCATTGTTTCTGATTTTGTTGAGTGCACAATATACTAGTGTTAGTTGCGCAACGTCTGTGAGAAAAAAAGATTACCATGACGCAATTCACTCGGACAGAAATTTAGAAACGGCATGCTGTATTGCAAGGAATTCTCACGGGAAGCTCCAATACAAACATTTCAGAATGTTGCGGTGTCAATCTGAGGACATTACACAGGATTCGGTAAGTGTTATATGAGTCTAATGGTGATTACGAAGGTGTGGCACCATGCATCCAGGCAGAGACAGAAAGGCAAAAAGGGAAAAAGAAAGAAAAGGAGAAAGGAAGGGAAAAAGTAATGCGAGACGGATCATAGGCGAACACACACACGCGGCTTAAGAGGCAATAAAAAAAAGGTTATTTTGGATAAGTGGCACATGGCGAAAAGAGTGTCATTACAATGACAATGAGATTGAGTGGGTAGGGAAGTGTTATCTAAACTATTGGTACGAGAAGGCATCTTACTATCAAAACACAGGCCACCGGCCAAGGAAAAAATTCAGCGAAAATGTTATTTCGATGAGTGACGACAAGAAACAGGCGACAAAAAAAAAGACTTTTGGACAGATATGAAAATTAAAAGCCACCTGCGAGCAATCATTGACCGATTTCCCTACTTGGCCTGCGCGAATGTGTTATCAAGAAAAGTTCACCAAGGAAAGTTCACTTGAAAACGTTAGATTTTGATAATTGAAAAAACACAGGTGTAGGTATGTTTTTATTTCTGCCTTGGAGACGTCAGACTGACTGAAAACTTGGAGAAAATTCTTTTCTGAGGCCATGTCGGAAAACCAGCCGTCTTATGAATTGGCGATAAACTGCTTGACCACGTGTTGAACAAATAGTTGTCATATTATCCGTTCATGATAACGGCGATTTAATTAATTTTTTTTAGTTAAGCAAGATATTTTTTTCCGAAACAAAGTCGCGGGTTATTCACGCCCGACTAAGACGTCATTGGTCAAGTGGTGATCACATGACGCACGAAGGAGGAGGAAAGATACCCGACCAAGACCTCATTGGCCGAGAGTGATCACGTCACGCACGAAGAAGACTGTCAACGCCCCCATCCAGAGTATAAGTATGAGAAGCCGCTACGAAGACGTGGGGAGGGCAGTTCACGCCCCTCAGAAGCATGGTGAGAAAGTGGGAGTGAAAAAAAAAGTTACCAAAAATGGAAAAGAGTGGAAAATCCCTAACCAGAAATAAAAGAGATGGATATGTATTTAGAATTATCGAGGAACTCCCCGACGCCAACAGACCCAACCCGGTTTTTGACGGCGTCAATAAAAACGAGGCCCCAACAGGCAGAAATCAGTTCGGACCCTGACGGGCAGAAGACAGTTCGTTCGGCCCTGACGGCAGAGATGAGTGCCCAGTTCGTTCGGCCCTGGCGGCAGAGATGATAGACCAAGATAGCTGACCAAGATTCACGCAAAATTTTGGACTCCTCTTCAACCAAAAACAATTATTTTGAAGAGCGACTTAGAACCAGACCACAGAAATAAGTTTTTTGACTTTCGTCCAAAGACACACCGAAACACAAATTTCTTAGAGAGCAAACAACTTTAAGCGTTAAAACATGCCTAGCGAAAGCGACGTGTCACAATCCACAGAACGGGTCGGGAGATAGATGCAGTCCTATGTATCGAACAACTAGACATAAAGTTTGTTACCTTTTTCTTTGATACTTTGAACTTTTTGAGTTTTCATTTTATTTACTTTTATGCATATTTGTGTGTTATCACCCCGTTGAACTCAATTTGCATTACGGCCCCAACCACTGTTTGATCTCGTCTGTCTAAGATCAATTCTGGCAACGTGGGTAAGCAGACTGGAGATCAATGCAGTTACCTTGGTAACCAGGCGTTGGAAGCAGGTTGGGAACGGCGAGGCTGATATCAAATCTAACCAGATTCCCACCCGAATCACCAAAAGGTTAGAACGTCACATTTGGGTGCCGCGCGACCGATACCAAACCGTTGGTCGTCACAGTACGAGACAACACGACTGACGCGACAGGCGAACGTCACGTTTGGAGCAGCGACACCCGGACGGAGCAGCGAGGAGCGAACAGCTGGCGCCGCGGCGAAGATGTCTGGTTGGTGCTGTTTAGGGACGTCACAACTGGTGTCGTGACCGGGATAGGACCCTGGAACGGCCACGTCACAACTGGCGCCGTGGTAGATCAGGATAGAACATCACAGTTGGCGCTGCGACCGGGGGACGACGTCACATCTGGTGCCGTGACCATAGGATCGGAACCTGGAGCAGCCACGTCACAAAGGTGTTTGCAGTGATCACTAGTGATCGTGAGCTTATGCCTCTATTCATAGGCTGTCAGACTCAACACGAAAGAATATATTAAGTACCTTGAGGAGGTAGTGCTGACCTGTGTGAAGAGGGTTGCTGTTAGAAGATTCTATGCCTGGCTAACAGGACTCTGCATCATATCACACAAGCAGCAGAACTCAGTCACGACTGTCAGACAATTTCTATGATCACATTACCCCTTACATCTGTCCACCTCACTCCACAGTCTGCAACTCCGTTGATTATTATTCGTGGGGAGGAGTTGAGAGAGAAACCAATAAAACACCACAGTGAAACTGAAGGCAAGCATTATGACTGCATTCACGAAACACTCACTTAGACAAACAGACATCAAAAGAGTTGCATGGGATTCCGAAGTCGTCTGGATGCCGGAGTTGAAGCCGGGGGCGATTTTATTGAATATATTTACTCTTTAGTATTCTAAGATATATTCCTTTAATTTTGTTAAAATGTGATGTCAGTTTTATTTTATTTTTTTTAATTTTATTTTGGCGACAATTTATCGATCGAACACTATATATATATATATATATATATATATATATATATATATATATATATATATATTATTTATTTAAAAATATGATTCCAATTCGCGACATAAGAGGTCTCATGTTTTTCAAAACAAGAGCCGAAAACTTCAATATAATTAATTTAAATTAAATTGAGTTAAAGTGAGCTCTGTTCCATCTTCAAGCGAAATTTTTTTTTAAATAACGTGTTTCTGAAATTTACGTGTTTTAATAATTGAAATCAAAATTTCCATGGTAACAGCTAGG
>CAHIKZ030004700.1:1200000-1230000 GCA_903632075.3 Acanthosepion pharaonis | reverse complement strand
ACGTCACTCTTCCAGATGTGTTCATAGCATCGTGAACCAAACTGACGACTTTCTCTCGTCGCTTCACCTTTCTCTCTCCCGATGTCTCCTCTCTTTGCTCCTATTTTTCTCTTCTTTCGAGCCGAGCAAAGACACTTCTAAATGGCCCGTCCATTCTGCGGTCTCGAGCCGCGTAAATTACCCCACGGCTCTGGGTACTGGTGCGTGTGCGTGTGTGTGTACGAAAAGTGAATACTGTTTATGCACCACCCTTCGTTTGCATACGAACAGGTGAGAGTCGTTCCGTTTTTCTAAGTCCATCTTTTCATCTCCCGACTGGTTTTGCTGGAGACGGGGAGCGACATGGGGGAGAGAGAGAAAAAAAATGATCACACTCACTTAAGTGAACATTATCTTTAATGTAGGACTGCTGTATCGCATTTGAGTGCAAAGGAGTCGGCTTTTATAACCGGTGCTGTTAACTGGCCAATTTCACACGTCGCTTCGATGTAAATGAACTGATTCGCTTAAGTTATCTCTATACTTAGATGGGGTATTTTCGCCATTAATCTTTGAATAGGATTGGCTTTCATCTTCAATTTAAGCTGGTTTTTATCGCACGTTTTACACAGACCGCCGATCTACGGCATTGAGTAGACAGCCAGAATTAGAAATAGATAATAATTAGTGTTCGGGATAAAAAAAAATGACAAGTAATATTAAAAGTAAATATTTGCGTGTCAAATATTAATAATAATGACTGACAGTTCTTCGTATATTAAAGTTAAAATGAAGATAATACTGCTAATACAAACATAAATATTAACGCCACCCAGAAAACAATATGGCGCTGATGAAGAACGTAGTAGGATTAGTCAGATAATAAAGTTAGATTGCGTTTTACGCAATGCTAATAATATATGTCAATGTCACCTAGCCGTTGTAACTGTTTCTTTATGATGTCTCAGGTCATCCCATAAGTTCTGTCCGAATTTTAACTTTTTGTTAAAATGAACGAAATTTAAAGAGTATTTTATAATGTCTTAATGGAGCTGAACATTATTTTTATGTTTAGATGCATTTAAACTGATCAAATTTTATTTCAGAGAACAATAAAATTAAATTTTGTTTGATTAAAACCCTGCTAACATGGAAGTACCCAAGAATCATTTGAGGCACATAATACTTTATGAGTTCAAGAAAGGAAACTCATCAGCCGAAGCAGCTAGAAACATTCACTCAGTTTATGGAGAGGAATGTGTGAATGAAAAAACTTGCAGAAGATGGTTTGAAAAATTCAGAGGTGGAGATTTCACCCTTGAAGGTGAAGATCGAACCGGACGTCCAGTTCAGTTTGATGAAAAGCTACTTGAAGCAGCCCTTGAAGAAAATCCTGCTTTATCAGTTGAGGAATTGGCAGTGGTTCTCAGTTCAAACCATACAACTGTTCAACGTCATCTTCAACAACTTGGAAAAGTTCCTAAACTTGGAAAATGGGTGCCTCATGAATTGTCTTAAAATAAGCTCAAATCTCGCCAACTTGTTTCACTTTTTTTGGATAGACTTGTGACTGGCGACGAAAAATGGATTTTTTTTATCGAAATGTTAAGCGTCGTAGACAGTGGCTTGGTAAAGGGGAAGGACCCCAGCCACAGGTGGGATCGCCAAGGAATAATCCACTTTGAATTCTTACCACTTAATGCAACAATTAATGCTCAAATATACTGTCAGCAATTAGAGCGTTTGAACGAAGCTTTGAGGAAAAAAAGACCCGCTCTAGTGAATCGAAAAGAGGTGATGTTTCATCAGGACAATGCACGAATCCACACAGCAAGAATCACGTCACAAAAGATCGAAGAACTTGGTTGGGAGAAAATTCCTCATCCACCGTATTCTCCCGATCTTGCTCCTTCAGACTACCATTTGTTTCATAGCTTACAGAATCATTTGGAAGAAACAGCTTTTGTAAAACAGGAAGAGGGTAAAACTGACATTTGTGAGTTCTTCGAATCAAAGCCAAAAGAATTTTACAGTAATTGAATTAGTAAGCTTGTTAATAGATGGAAGGAAGTCATAGATAATCAGGGAAAATACATTGTTAATTAAATGTAACATTTGGTCACTTGTTTTCTTTATTCAAAATTCGGACAGAACTTATGGGATTACCTGATACAAGTGGAAAACATGATGATAATAAAAATCCACTAATAAATTGCGGGCCGTACGCTAGATTTTAGCATTAGCGACGCTAACTTTTCCTCGTAATTTAACAATTAAATTGGTTCGTGTGTTCATCTACGCTTCCCAGAAGCAAAATAGAGAGGCGAGTTCAAATCTCACCGAAAGTCTATCCTTCATTACTGATTACGCGCTTATACTTACTGCCATAGATCGACGGTCCGAGTAAAACTGCAGTAAAAAAGGAAATTAATATTTAAGAATTAAGAAAAAAATATTAGCAGTACCCGTGAAAATTTGACGGGTTTTATTTGTGTGAATTTTCGGATGGATCTTAATTCTTAATCTTATGACTGAATATTTTCCTTGCGATTTCTACGATTATAATATACTCGTAGATATTCCTCTGTTGCAGGGATAAATATTTGAGCTTAACCACTTTGATCTCTCTCTCAACTGCGCCCCACACATAATAATCAAGGAAGTTGAAATCTGGGGAGTTAGGTAGCCAGATGAGTGTGATATGGCCGAAGAAATTGTCTGTCATGACTGTGGTCTCCTGACTGTGTGACATGTCGCAGATACCTCTTACCAGACATAAAGTCTTCCAGCATCAACCCTCTTGACCCAAAGTAGCACTACCTCCTCATGCCGCATGATGTAGTCATCCGTGTCGAGTCTGAGGAAGATGAATGGATTTATAACTTCGCCATCACTCGTGATCACATCAAACACCTTCGTAATCACCATTAGACTCATCCGACTCTTTCAGAATCCTATGCATTGTCCTCAGATTGACACCCAAATTCTCTGAAATGCTCATATTGGAGCTCCCGGCACGAATCCCAAGCAGATCAGTATGCAGTTTATCAAATTTCATGGTGGACTTTTTCTCACAGACGTTGTTCATCTGGCCCAACTATACTGTGCAGATGACAAAATCAAAAACAAACAACGCGCATGCGCGAAATTAAAAAAATATAAAATGGCGACAATTTAGTCATCACACCCTGTACTAACTGAAGTAATCTCCAGAACATCGAACTGATTTTCGCTTTTTTTTTTTTTTTCAATTACGTTTACTGTTCAGAATGTAGACATGGATATTCGCTAGAACTGAGGAATCGGATAGCCGAGTTCGAATTTCTGTTGTACTAATTACATTCATTTGCAGCCTATTACCATTGGAAAAGGCCTGAATTAATTTCTTCTCCTTTCAGCTATGTGTAAAATAACAGGGGAAACTAGGTCGAATAGACTGCTTACTCCCTAAGGCTACAGGCGCAAACGGCCTTGGAGTAGGAAAATCTCTAAATTCAAATCCAGCATGGAGAGGCTTGGACTCCCTCAGGCTGTCTTGCCACATGCACATTTCTGTTACTACTGCAGTACCTGTGGTGCTCCTGTATCCCTAATGGGTTACGGAGATCATGATCGTGACTATCTAGGGCACTGATGTAAACATTTAGAAATGAATTAGAAATCTTACAAATATTGAAAAAATGACATTAAAGCCACCTGAAGTTGGGAGACACTGACCCATTAGACGTATAGAATGCATGAAATAGTGGTCAGATACTTCTCATTTAGTGACCCGTTTGTATAGCGACCAACTGGTATAGCACATAATTCATTGAACGGAACCCGGTCGTTAAATGAGGCGGGCATCTTCTTGTCAATAATTAATGATAATGGCTGGCAATTGGTCAACAAATATGTTTAAAACTAAGATAATTATATTATTAATACTTGTGTAACTTTAAATATGGCTTTATTCTGGAAAATGGGTTTCTAGAATCGATTTGATATTGTGCGATGTCGATGTGTTGTTGCAGCTGAGTTGGTTAAGCAGCTCGTCTGTACAACCTTCTGTGGTATTTCTGATTCTGCGCTGCCTACTACAAACTGAGTCTGTCTATATTTCTGAGATGAGGTATTATGTACAGTATTTACATGAGTCGGACTATTGTCCTCATCTTTGTCACCATATTTGTCACAACGTTTCGGTCGTTGTACGCTCCGGCCTTCTTCAGGTGGTTGGAATTTCGAACTGAACCCTTTATTTCGATCACTGGGGTAGACTGTTCTAGTTCCACGTGCCATGTTTGATGGATGTCAGTTATCAGTTATCTCCTGCTAATTTTCCCTCTGATCCCCTGTGGGATCATGTTGAGATCATCGACAGGGAACACCATTGGAAAATTCGTAAACTTAAGGAATCAGCACATATGCTAGACCACAAAAATCTCCTGAGCCGACCAAGCATAGAAATAAATACAATATGGGATCCAGTAATAAGGAGTGCCAGAGAAAAGCAATGATAACAAAGTTGCAATATGAACTCTGGCAAAGACATGCAATGATAACAGCAAACTTGCAATATGAGCACTGGTAAAAATGATGCTGAAAACATTAGGTTTATAATACTCAGAAGTTCATACCCAGATGTCCTCAAGGACAACATGGCACAGTGGATAAAGGCGTTGGTTAGATCCAGTGACAGACCCAAAGAAGGTGAGTTCAATACCTCGTTAAGGCAGTGGAGAACTTTCAGTTAGCAGGAGATAACTGATAACTGACATCCATCAAACATGGCACGTCGAAATTACCACCTGAAGATGGCCGGAGCGTACAACGGCCGAAACGTTGTGACAAATATGGCTACAAAGATGAGGACAATACTCTACTACAAACTGTTATAAATTGTTATCCTGAGTAATTCCGATTTATTAAAATGTGTTCGATCATTAGAAAATGAACTACACTTTTTTATCCTTGTAAAATATATCAGAATTACTAAATAGGCAATTATAAAAATGAATATAAAATAATCAATACGAGAGAATAAATAAATAAAAATGGCCGACAATTAAAAACAAAATAAAAATAGCGCTGATAGAGATTGTAAAATGAATGTTAGGTTCACAGGTTAAATTTAAGATTCTTGGTGAAAACATCTGGTGGTCACACCTAGGATATCGTGAAGCAAAATGAAGTGAGTTCGAATCTCACCGACTGCTTATCATTCACATTGCCTACCTAATTTAAATTGTCATAAAATAAAAGCAATTATATAATACTAAATAATTAATTACCTTCATTATGTCCCGTGAGTGTAAAATTCACCAATGTCTCTCCATGAAATTCAATTGTCTCTGTCTCACTGTAAGTATAAAAGCCATTTTAGCTTGCATTTTTGTAAAAATTACTTATTGTTTCCGTCTTCCGTCCATGGTATACTGAAAATCCTTCTCTAGAAACACATAGCTATAATCTTCAAATATTCAAATGCAATGTCAATCGACATCTCCAGATGCCTTGATCTATTCACCGTCCTATTTTCCATTCGTTTCTCTATTACGCCTCTTTACTCTTTCTCACACTCTATGTAACCCCTCAAGCGTGTTAGTGGCATTCCCTCCTTGCTTGGGGTAAAATGCTTAAAAAAAAAATATATTTTCCTCCATGTCTTCTCTTCATTGGTGAAGAGATTAGCCAAACTTAGTAGATATATATAAAGGAATCAAAATTCCTCGGGGAGGGGGAAGAATCAATCTTGCGCGTGCTAAACTTCCGATTTATTAAAATGTGTTCGATCATTAGAAAATGAACTACACTTTTTTATCCTTGTAAAATATATCAGAATTTTAATGACATGTTTCTTCAGGATGTATCTGATCATGTCTCTCCGATTTTCCTTTTCTTTTTTAATTGAATTGTTACGTTTTCTTGGTAATGAGATTAGAGTAGTACTCCATTCCACTTTCAGGTTTGGAATTCAATTGTATTTCTCTTAGACTGGTTGATAGTCATTATTATATAGCAGAGTCTATTTTGCTATTTAAACCTTGCTGATTGGGAGAATAGTCGGATTGGTGTCTTTGACAAGAGCATTAGTGTGAAAGTAAACGTAAGAGAAAAAAAAAAATATATATATATATATATATATATAGAGAGAGAGAGAGAGAGGGAGGGAGAGAGAGAGAGAAAAGACGTTCTTAATTTATGTAAAGTAAAGGGTGTTCCAATAACTTTAAATGTAGATTAATTTTAAGAGTCTAATGACTTTTTCTTTTTATTTCAGATTTGGCAGACATTTTGGCGATATTATTTTTCACATATATTTGCCATGATTTAAATAACTTGATCCAATAGAGAAATAAATACATTTTCACCAATAACACTGATTTATTTACTGCTGACTTTGATCCGTCTTAATGAAACACCATTATATATAATCCGTCGTAATCACATGCCCTTTATAAGGCCACAGCTTCACTACGCTAGGCGTTGTTTCTATAGTTTCTGTAGCAAGAAGATTTGTACAGGGACCAGTTTCTAACCCCACGCTTAAACGGTCTGGGATTCAGGGTATGTTTGTTATACTTGTTATCCAAAGCAGGGTCAACAATGTTATCGATCCTAATCTGGCATCACGTCTTCAATCGCTTTCCCACCAGTGTGGGACTTCTCTCTGTTTTTCTACCGATATTTTGATTGTCAGTTCTAATGAGATCTCCCCCTTACTACCGCGACAGCGTGAATTTAAGCGTATTACTAGATTTGCTATTAGGTCCCTTTCTTTTAACGTTGAAACAGCTATATGTAATCGTAAGTTATATTCTAATAGTTTCTTTTCTCACACTGCACTATCGCTATTTCCATGCGAAAATGTTCAGAAGAACTACATTCCTTATTTCGGCCAGTTCTAATCTTTACGGCTAAAATCCGCCCTTCCAGGGAATTTGTGGTGAACCACCTTCATTCCCTTCGTATTTCATTGGTGAAATGTAAGTTCCACTCGAGCAGCTTCTTTCAACGAACCGTTGCTTTGTGGAATCGACTACTAAGAGAATGTTTCCTCTTAGTACATGACTAGAATCTTAACCTGTTCAAAACCCTTATCTTGCCCACATATCCGCAACAAATATGTCTCTTAATCTGTCACCATCTACCTCGAGTGCCTCCGATAAATTTCATACAACGGGCATTGTAGTAAATCACTCTCATTGGTAAGATGTAAGTTCCAGTCGAACAGCTTCTTCACCTAAACTGCTGCTTCATGGAATCGAATCCGAACAGGATGCTTCCTCCGATCAGTACAATCTTAACCTGTTTAAATATAGGGCTGACCACTATATTCCCCATGTATACGCATACACTGTGCTTCTTACTCTCTCCCTCGTGTGGATTTTGTGTCTTGTACGTAACGAACATTATTGCAAAAAAAAAAAAATAAAAAATAAATAAATAAAAAAAAACTAAAAAAAAAAAAACTTCTCGCCTGTGGAACTATCTTTTAATTTCTTGATTGGCTGCCACCTGTAATCCTTAAAAATTTAAATGCAATGTCAATCGAACACGGTTCATTTATTGTTCTTTCTTCTCACTAAAATATTCTTGTTCTCTCCTACTCCTCCTAACGCCTAGTGGATTTAACGACTTCCTTGAAGATTAAAACAAAAAAAAAAAAAAATCCTATAGATTCCAGTTTGCTTTTCTTGGTTCTCTGTTGACTATTGAACTCTCACACATGCACATACACACACACATGTCTATCACACACGCTTGTTCCACGAATACACACGCGTCCATGAGCATGACGTTAAACTGCATCCGCGTCCATGGGTATGACGTTAAACTGCATCCGCGTCCATGGGTATGACGGGAAACTGCATCCGCGTCCTGGGTATGGCGATAAACTACATCCACATATTAGGTATGGCGATAAACTACGTCCAACAGAAAGGCCGTTTTTGAAAAATTAAGGTTGTCGGCTATACGGTTTTGGAAAAGTAGTATTACCAGCCATACGTTTTCGAAGGAATAATATTACCAGCAGAGTGTTTTTGGAAAAATAATATTACTAGCCATACGTTTTTGGAAAAATAATATTCCCAGCTATACATTTAAAAAGGAGAAAAATATTACCAGCTATATGTCTTTTAACAAAATCCTCTTCAATGAAATTGTAACTGGGGTCAAAACACTGTGAAAGGATGACGTTTTAAAAAATAAAAATAATGTTGCCAGTTATACTTTTAAAAAAAAAAATAATGTTGCCAGCTATACGTTTTTGAAAAAAAACAAAATAATGTTGCTGGCTTTACGTTTTTGAAAGAACCGTGTTGCCAGCTGTCGGTTTTTGAAAAAAAAATAATGTTGCCAGCTATACGTTTTTGAAAAAAAAAAAAATAATGTTGCCAGCTATACCAAAATCATTTTCGGCATAAAATGACCACTCAGGTTGGAATGCTGTTAAACAAAACAAACAAACAGACAAACGAATACACACACACACACACGCGCGCGCGCGCAGATACACACAACTACATTCTTTTTATAGCTAGTTTGACATCAATTGCGTACACATGTAATTCCTTTTTTTAATAGCATACGTTGTCGTTTGTTTTGTATTCATTGTTTTGGGTCACTTATTTTACCCAGACTCATATTGAATCCACCAATATTGTTTGCGGGATAGACGTTCCAGAAGCCCCTAAATATTTACTATAAAATCATCCATACAACCAAAGAGGTGATACCCAAAACATATGGTAACTTATATTTACCTAAATATAACATTATCCCGCATCAAGATGAGGAAACGGATTTATACATTCCCTGGGGGTTATTTGTACGAAAGCAAATGCAACGACTTCGGTCGGAATGAGAACTCGGCTCGCTGATTTCAATTTTTCAGCGCTAAGTAGCGTTACACATCCTAGACAAAAGTACACTTGTTAAATACCACTGAAACAGGAGAGAGCTCAATTAAAAATTAAGCATTTCAAAAACCGGCTGCTCTTTGATAGGAACTTTCTTTGAGGTTCGACAACTTGTAATTATGAAAAGCTTCGTCAGATCTTCCAAATATCTATGAATTTGTTTAAACAGGCTCATTTTCGTTTGCGATGTTTGGGTAAAAGGTCGTTTGTAATTTACAAATTTATTCTATCTTGAGTCGCCTTGAAGTCCGCCATCACCATTCTCTCCCCCAGCATGTCCGACAATTAAGACAACCCACTCACCCAACTGAGTAAACAATTCAAACAACCTTTCATCTACGATCGGTAATACTTTTGATGCCAAGCGAATAGCGTCGAGCCAATCAAAGACATTTTTCTCTGCTTTTACTGACTGACTTTTTGTGCGGTTATTATTTTTTTTTTACCGTAAAACGTTCGTTTCTCAGGCCAAATCATGTTTATTTTCATTTATTTATATTATTTGTATTTTAATTGTCCTATATTTTTGTCGATTATTAAAATTGTCAGGCTTGAAAATATTATAATTGTACGTAATTTCAGATTAGATATATTTAATTGGGGTTTAAAGTTCCTTTCATTGAAAATAAATATATTTCTGGCATCCCCGATATTATACGATTTCATTTGATGTTTTTCTTTCCTTTCTCATCATTCTTTCTTTTTCTTTTTTCTATTTTATTTCTTCCTTTTCTTCCTTTTCTTTTTTACTCTCTTTCTTTTATTCCTTTTCTTTTTATATCTTTCTTTTATTCGTTTTCGTTTTTTTTCCTTCTTCCTGTTATTCCTTTATCTTTTTACTTTTTCCTTTTATTTTTTTTATTTTTTAATTCTTTCTTTTTTCTCCGTTCCTTTTCTTTTTTACTTTCTTTTATTCCTTTTCTTTTTTTACTTCTTTCTTTTCTTCCTTTTCTTTTTTTTATTGCTTTTCTTTTTTATTCCTTTTCTTTTTTTAATTCTTTCTTTTTTCTCCTTTTCTTTTTACGTTTTTTTTTATTCCTTCTTATTTTTCTTTATACATTTTTCTTTTTTAATTCTCTGAATTAAATGAATTTACATTTTACGCCTTTTCTTTCTTTCTTTTTTTATCGTCTTTTACATCATTTGTAACATGTCGACATTCTTATTTATATTTAATATATTATTTACAGTGGAATGTAATTTTACGCTTGCATAAAATCGTGCATTTTATATGCTTTGCTTTTGCTTCTAATTAGAGAGAGTAATTGATTTTAATTACTTTTTTAATTAATTAACTTAATTAACTTTTGAAGCGTGATTTTCATAATTCCAAATAGAAAAAAAAGAAATCAACACGAGATTGTAAAAGACATATTCTAAGAATAGTTAATATCATAGTAGTCCTCCAAAACTGAACAAGAAACGGAATTCGAATTTGGCTAGAGAGCATTTGGAATTAGATCACTGACCAACGCATATCAACATTAACTTTCAATTGGAATTACTAAGGAGACATATTAGTTTTGTATTCCTATGCAGATTTTCGTAAATTAAAGTGTTGTAAGAAAATTTACCGTTACACTTTGAGAGTTAAGGATAAGTATGAAAAGATTATGAAACAGATAAATATGAACAATATATATATATATATATATATATATATATATAATAATGCGAAGAAAAACGTACCTTTAACGTGTGGTGTAGTTATGGGATAAAATGCTCAATATCAGAGATAGAGCGTATGTAAATATAAATATGAAAGTGAGCATTGAAGTCCGGCCGGCCTGACAATTGCGTCTTGCATGAAACAGCCAGTCGCCTCTGAGTGTTGACTTCAATGTTCACTTTTATATTTATATTTAAATATTAACAATATATATATATATATATATATATATATATATATATATGTTAAGAAATGGACAAAGTCATAGAAAATATTCTGTCAAAGGACGAATAATTTCTATGAAAATTTCTCGGACATTCAGGCCGGTAAATATTATTTAATACTCTTTATTATAAACAGAGCATTTACTTAAATACTTGTATCTATAAAAAGAATGTTAAACATAAAAATGTCTTTAATATATATATAAAGAGAAAAAGAGACAGGGGGAGAGAGATAAATATAATGATAAAATATGTTTCTGAAAAATTTCTTTCGGTTGAGCTCTCTGGGGGAAGTGTGAGTTTGTAAACAGTGACTATTACGGCTAATAAACTATCCGGTAAAGCGAATCGAGTTCTCTCAGTCACTGTGTTTATCCCAGTATAAATACGCTTAAATTCACCGATGTCCGCAAGCCAATTCAACTGGGTTTCGCTCCTACCTATAGGCAACCGGACGTCTAGCCACACTGAAGAGCTGTGATACAGCGAAACAGTCTGTCTATGGATGACTATATATATATATATATATATATATATATTAGCCCATAGATATAGCATACTGATCCGTGATAATGAGCACCTTACCTCAATATCAGGATTAGAGCGTAAATAAATATAAAAGTAGGCATTGAAGTCGACACCCAGTGGAGGTAGTCTGTTTCATGCTTAAGCGGAATTATCAGGCCATATATTTTTAGCTCGACTATGTATATATACTTCTCGGTGATGCATTGTGTGTGGGCCTATTGTATTAAAACAAACTAATAAATAAGTAGATAATAAAACAAATTAATAAAATAAGAAAGTACACATTAACATAAGTAAACGTAATAAAAGCAACCAACAATAAAATAATCTATAAAAAATTCAAAAAATGTTAATGACAACGCTATAAATGGACAAAAATGCATCTAGATCAAAACTTATGTCCACTCAATAGCCCCTAGAATCATATGAAACATAACCGTTACTGCCTATCCAAATACACGTTAGGATAATTCAATAGGCTTACACATAATTCATGAGCGACCAGTATGGATAATTAGTCGAGCAAAAAACACAACTGATGATTGCACTGAAACAGTTGCCGCTGGAAGTTGACTTCAATGTCCAACAATGCAAATAAATTTACTAAAACGAATCTTCATTTTAATAAATGTATTTGTATTGATACACACCCTTCATTTTAATAAATCTATTTGAATTCACACACACACACACACACACACACACACACACACACACATACATACATACATATATATATATATATATATATATATATATATATATATATATATATAAAGAACAGTAAGATATATAATCCGGTGTTCTTATTGATATTTTTTTATTTTATTTTTATTTTTACAAAACAGGAAAAAATGGCAAATAATAATGACCTCAGTATGGTGGAAAATATTAATACTAGCAGTAAAGAAATCACACACAAACTGAAGATTAGTGATAGAGTAGGTCAAGTAAATGAAAGAGAGTGCTATATAACCTTGAAGGACTACAAACCAGATTTCGAGGCTAATCTGACTACAAGGATAATAAACCCAACGAGAACTGATATCGGAAAAATTAGTAAAAAGATCCTTGAATGGGTAAATCAACAAATTAAAGAAAAACAGGCCTAAAATTCTGGATTATACCAAAGACGTGACAAATTGGTTTGCTGATATAAAGGGAAAACTCACTGTACACTAATGCAGTTTGATATTGAAAATTATTATCAATCAATATCTAAAGAACTGTTCATGAATGCGTTGTAATGTGTTACCCAGTACACGGATATTACTCAAGAAAAAAAAAGGAACATTATTTTAAATGCGAAAAAAATCCGTACTGATACATAAAAGTGAGCAATGGATAAAAAATTCATATGACCACTTTGACATCATAATAGGGATCATTAGACTCAGCTGAGTCTTCTGATCTCATAGGTTTTTTTTAATATTATACAATCTCACAGCGTACCGTGAAATTATTATAACTGACATTGGTTTATAAAAAGACGATGGACTTATGGTTATAAAGAATTCTACTAACTTTAAAATCGATAAAATTCGAAAGAGCTTATATAAAGAATTCAAAAGCCTGAACTTAAAAATTACGCACTAAATTAAAAAAAAAATTATCTTCCTTGATATAACATTAGATTTAATGAAAAAAGTATACATACCTTATAAAGAGCCCAACACCAATTCTTTATATATACCCGAAATCAAATCATCCTCCATCTATAATTAAGCATATAACTTTATCTATCGAAGAACAATTCAGCAAATGAAAAGATTTTCTATGAGCATATTAATTTCTATAATAAAGCTCTAAAAGATAGTGGCTACAAAAACTCAAAACTAACTTATATAAAAAAGGAAAATGGAAAGCATAGAAAAAACAGAAGTAGGAAAATAATTTGGTTTTTACCCCCATACAACCAAATGGTAAAGAGCAAATTAGGACAAAAATTCCTTGCATTAATAGTTAAGCACTTTCCTAGAGAAAGTAAACTAAGTACTAATTTCAATAAAAATACACTAAAATTAAGTTACAGCTCTACTGAACACTTAGAAAAAATTATTAAGTAACATAATGCTCATATCTTCAGTAAACACTTAGACCAAAACCAAAGAAATTTAGACAATGTAAAAATAAAAATAAAATGAGATGAAGATAAACAAAAATTATGTAACCATAGAAATCCTCATAACTGTCCTCTACAAAATAAATGTCACACGGTATCATTAGTATACCAATGCAATATCTCATCTACTGAGCATCCTGAAAGCATAAAAGCCATGAGTTCAAAAAGCTGTTCAATCAACATCAAACTTCATTTAGGATAAATAAATACAGAAATCAGACATCGCAAAATATTTCTGGCACCTAAAAATCCAATAAAACACCTACAGTAAAATGGAAATTAATAACAAAAGCTAGAATATGTAGGTCATTAAATGACCATGTCCTTTGTGCATACATGAAAACTATATATTAGTAAGTTTATAAAAATTAAAAATTTACTGAATCAGAGAAATGTAATAGCCGTCATTGTCAGAAATTTTCCTTAAATAATATTTAAAAAAAAATGGGGGCTGGTAATATACATACTTACATTTGATATGTAAAAAAATAAATAATGTAAGTAATTCTATTACATTAACTTGTTTTTAAAAAGAAATATAGTCTATTAGTAATTAAGAGTAAAAATATTTTAAAATTGTAGTTAAAACATATTCTAACACAAAATTCTCTTAACGACATATTATGGTGCCAAAAGTATTCTTTCGCTGTGACTGACCAGACGATGTACGCACATGAATGCCATCATTCGCTTTGAAATGGATGTCCCCACCCTATATCAGCTTGACCTCTTTCCGAAGGTGACTGATATGTGGATAAAAATTATCTCTTAGACCCCTTACCAGAATGGTCGCCGCAGCCGTTTCCATAGTAATTAATTTTGCGAATGAACATGCTTATAAAGATGCGTAAATTTCAAATTTGGTTATTCCTAAATTTTGGCTTGAGGATGAAACAGGCCTTGATACTCAAATTAATTTTAATGATTATATTGAGGTTTTCGTCTGTCGTTTTTGAAAGATGAGAACTCTTATGTAGCGTAGGAATCATATTCTTTTTAAAAAAATAATTATAATTTAAGCTCTACTCCTTTATGGAGCACTGTATTTAAAAAAACAAACAAACAAACAAACAAAAAAACTAAAGAACTCCGGATTATTTACCTAACGTGTACATATTCTACATATCTGCACACACACACACACACACACATACATATATATATATATATATATATATATATATATATATATATATATATATATATATAAGTGAACATAGAAGTCAACATTAGAGGCGACAGTCTGTTTCATGCTATATGCAATCGTGGCCTGACGATTGCATATAGCATGAAACAGACAGTCGCCTCTAAGTGTTGACTCTATCTCTTTTATATTTACACACTTTATCCCTGATATTGAGCACCTTATCCCATAAATTCGTTAGCACACCTTAAGACTATATTTATATATTATATATATATATATATATATATATATATATATATCCAGAGACATAGATAAATCGTACGATTTACCTTCGGTCTGTTTAAGTCACATGAAAGATATTTCTGGTATAAAGGAAACTGGAGATAAACGGATGCAGATAGAAAATGATAAACATCTCGTGTAATTAACGACATGAGAATTTAAAATCATCTAAAATTGTGGCTCGAGGCGAGGAGCTTAAGCATCAAGTCCGCTAGTGAATCTACATTCCTTTTATGCAAACATTTACTGTCCGTTTTCCATGCCTGCTTCCATTACTTGAAAATCAACTATCTTGTGCATTTCCATCACCCCAGAATAATCCAAATCTCGAATTATGTATACAAGTATCTTGTCAACCTTTTGAATGACACGGCTTTGTTCGGCTTTTACACTTTAGCAATACACTGACACCGTTTACCCGCCCCATTTTTAGATTATATGACACTCTATCATTCTGTCGGGGATTCCTCCTTTACTTTTTCACTTGTTCTTTCTATTATTCTTAACTTCTAACACATTGCTTTATTATACATCTACTTGATGGTAAATTACGATTCAGGAGGATGTGGAAAACGGCACACAGTGAGAAAAGTTAAGCAGGTCTGAGCCAATTTGTAAGCAGATATATCCGCAGTGCCGTAAGCTATTTTTAATCACTCCCATTTATTGCTAAGTAAAAATCTATTAGCAGACGCTTCCCATCAATTTGCGCCTTGAGGCTTCAACTTGGCCTGCAGGATAGTCGATGAGTGAGTATTGAAGGCGAAATAACACTACGAGCTTAAAAGGAAGTTTTCTTATTACAAACTTGCGGCGATAATCGGTGAAACGTACGAACCAGCGATAGGCAAAGAAGCCGGTTTGTTCATATCCTTTGTTAATGTTAACTATTAGCAATAAGACGGTCAATGGAGACGTCTGACTCGTTAATTGGAATAAAACACGTCAAAAAAGGTAATTTGATGGCTTCTAGCATTAATAGATAGGGTCAGATATATCTGTACATAAAACCTACATATTAAACTGTGCCTCTTTTTATTATGCAAGTCAATTTCTTTCCCTTATCGGTACAATTTCCTAACAAATGCAAGTGCTGGCTGAAATTTTCAGACTGGTACGAATTTGAAGTGTAAGATTTTTAATTCATGGAACAAACGAAATGATTTGTTTTCACAACGTAAAAGGAAAGAAAAGAGGTTGGAATGAAAAGAGAGGTTGGAGAAAGAGACAGGTAGGTAAAAAGTGGAAAATAAATTAAACGTTGTTATCTATAATAATAATAGTTATGCTTGGAGAAAAAAATGAAAATTTAAATAACCGGCTAGACTCCTTTATTCCCGATATGAGAGTATGGCACTTATTCTTAAATGACCAGCAATGTTTCGAAAGGGTACATTTAGATTAAGAGAATTGATATGAACAAGCCGATTTAAACGATGAGAAGATTTTGTCTGCACTTGATAGACATAGTGCTTTTTAACGATTGAAAAATTAGCCCTAAAACTGTATTCAAGATGTTCAACGGTATGGCGTCTTCTATTGCAATTCACCATATGTCTAACAGATGGCAAAATCTATCAGAGAGACGAAATTATTTTTTTTTTATTGCATTATTCCAAAATTTTCGCACATTAGCAGATAGCTATTAATGTCAATAGCTGACCACAAAGAGTTTTTAATTAAAAAAAAAATAGTAATTCGTGTAAAATTTTTAATTTACTAATTAATAAAATCAGAAGAGTCAGAATATCTTTTGTATCCAAATTTTCGTAAGAATCAAATTATTAAGTTTGATGTAAAATCTTTTTCATCACGACTTAGAAGAAAAAACATAATGTTCTTCGAGACAGTCCTTGTTTTTGACAACCATCTATCTGTAACAAAAGAGCATATTTCAAATATTGCATCATGTGATATTATTCCTTTTATCTCTGGAATTTTCTATAGGATACTAACCGAAATTAAAAATTAAAAATTAAAAAATAGCCATAAATAGGTAAAAATTGCATATATATTTGTGCTATGTTATAATACTTATGACCTAAACAATAATAGTACTGAATATTTTTTAAAAATTAAAGTAAATTTAATGACATCTCCCTAATAGCTGTCGTGATCTGTAAATATCAAAAATTGTTGCTCTATGACAGAAGCTAGTAAATTAAGAACTGGTATCGACACTTTTCTGCTTTCTTACAAAAGTCTATCACTATTTTTGGATTGACCAAAACGGACGATGAAAAGTGGATATTTTACAAGAATTTAAAGCGAAGCATGCAATAAATTCCTGAGCTCTCTCCCAACCCAGGATAACAACGGACACCTACCTTACTATTTGCTTTATTAAGGAGAAAGTAAGAAGTATTCTCTTATTGAAACATGGTTCAGATATAAGTTCCTTTGTGTATCGTGATTTTAACAGATATATTTACCAAAATAACAAAAAAATATCACGAAATACTAAAAAGAAAATTCCTGTTTAAGTTTGTGAATTCTGCCATAATCCTTCAGTTCGTCTTTGACGTTAAAAGGTGTCTTGTTGGCCGCTCGCTCAAATGTGCCCCAAATATTAATCAAGGGTTTTGCAGTTAGGTGACCAGATATATGGTGTAATGTAGTTGTAATAATCTTCTGATAGCTATTACTGGGTTCTGTTGCAGGTGTGCACATGGTTCGGATTCCTGTTGGCACATATACGGTATTCCATAGCCACCCTGATGATCCAGGGCAGCGATACCTCCTTAAGGCACTTGATGTAGCCTACCGTGTCGAGTCTTGGTACCTGTGGGATGATAGATGGAGAATTGATAACGTCGCCATCACCAGTGATCATTCCAAACGCCATGATATTGAGTTGATATTTTGTTTTCATCACTCTCAATACATCTGCTGGGAACAAAGAGTGTCAAACGGTTGTTTTGTCTGCTCACCATCTTATCCTTGCAGAATTTTTTCTCGTTTGAAAAAAAAAACAAAAAAAAACAAAGCGTATTCGGTTGGTGGGGATACTTCAGTTTATTCAAAAGTGAGGTTTTTCTTATTGTCCATTATGACTTGGGATAAAAATTGGCGCTTTCTCATCTTGTATGAGAAATACCAAGTCTTCATGCACTATCTGCCTGATAAGAAACTCAGAGACTCCTGATTGATTCGAGGGATCGTTGTCAATTACGTCTTGGATCTCACCAACAAATTCGGGAGATCTTTTCTTATCAGAACGATCAGGGTGAATTTGCCGAGCTGCCGTACCTTAGAAATCACACACACACACACACACACACACACACACACACACACACACACACACACACACGCACACATCTATCTATCTATCTATAGATAGATAGATAGTAGATAGATAGATAGATAGATAGATAGATATTGATAATATTAGAGATTAATATACACATACATATACAATCATATATATATATATATATATATATATATATATATATATATATGTATGTATAAAAAATAATTTCAAGAGTATAGAATCCAGGTAGAACTCAATGTCCAGGACAGAGTAAGGATATAATAAAAAGGCTTAAACACTAATATTCCATGGTCATAATTTATTCTATTGGAACCATAAATACGATCCAATTTATAGGTCTGATGAATTGGCATTAATTATTTAATTGATGTATTTACGATTCCAGTGGAATAAATTATAACCATGGAATATTAGTGTTTAAGCCTTTTTATCATATATTTCTAAAAATAAATATGCTAAAAATCCACCTTCATTCCTACCGTGCGCCGACGGCTTACTGGTTAGAAGCTCCGAATGACACCAATTCAGTTGGGTTTCGATCCTAGCTAGAGGCAACTGGATGTCTAGCCACACTGATGAGCTGTAAACAGCGAAACAGTCTGTCTGTGGATGACGTTATATATATATGCGCGCGTGTGTGTAGTTATAGTTATATGACTTATGCGATCCATTGTACATTCTTTCTAATATTGAAATCATATATGTAACGTATTTCTTTCACTGAATTGCATTTTATAACAACGCTAACAAACATGAACAGATTTTTTTTTTAATTTTTATCTTTATTTATTGAGTTCATCTAAGCAAGGTTGTAAACCCACTAAAACGCAATGTGCTACTGGGTGTGGAAGAATTAGTAACTTGAAACATTAATAAAGCGCGGGAACAAAGAAACAGCAATTAAGAGAACAGTAAATAGCAACTGACATTTCATTTTAATTATTTGAAGATTGTAGTTGACCCGAAATCCTGGGACCGGAAGAGTGTTCCACAATTGAGGAATACGAAGAAAGAAACTGTTAGAATAGAACTTACATCTAACCAACTCAACTGTAAACTCATGAAACTTCGTCTCCAGTCTAGTATGGCGCTTAGATCCATAAAGTCTAGCTTAAATGAAATCCTGCATGAAACAGAAAGTCCGAGGGTTTAAATCAATTCACAAAAGGTTAATCATATACAGTGTAACCCGGATATAAGAAAGTTGTCGGGACCGGAGAATAAGTCTCTTATACCCGGGTTTCTCTTATATCCGGGTTTGGTCTATTTTGTTTAAGTAAGTATGGGAACACTTTGGGACCAGAGAAAATCTCTCTTATATCCGGGTTTCACTGTATATACATATGTGGTTTACTCATATATGTATGTGTATGTGTGTGTTTATAAGCGTTTGCGTGTGTGTTTTAGTTAAACTTTTGCACAACTCTACCGTTAAAACAGTCATTTTCGCACGACCCTGCAACATTTTACCCAGGCATGCTGAGGACCACGGACCCAAAGAAACAGTTTAAATTAAAAAAAAAAAAACAAGTCCAATCCTCACATTGAAGCATGTTAAACGACGAGTCTTGTGAAATCCTGGAGACCTCATTAGAGGCGGCTCCTTTTTCATCTTCTTATTATTGTTAAAATATCGCCCCGAATAGCGTTCTCGTCTACGGGAGTGTCATGTTGATTTCTTCGTGAGCACGAAAGCTTCAACATAATATGATTTTCAGCAGCCGCAATTGAATAAGCAAGCGTTTTGCTCGTCTTTCATCCCTGACTATTCAGTTATCCACAGCTGACTGAAATTATTTTTCGAACACACACGAACACACACAAACACAGACACACACAGATATATATATATATATATATATATATATATATATATATATATATATGAAGATAGGAATTACTTTTTTATTCATTAATCTAACATGTTTTTATTACTTAAATGCCATTTTTCGTGGATAGTCGTATTTAAGTAGACGCCCCTTTTTATTTATCAAACAGTATTTATATGCGTCTACCGGCATCAATATTCGAGAAATCTTATGATATATAATATGCCAGAACGCATATTTTTCTAATGAGTTTTCTGAATATATATATATATATGTGTGTGTGTGTACGTGTGTCTGTGTGTGTGTACGTGTGTCTGTGTGAGCCTGTCCTCTCTCTCTCTCTCTCTCTCTATATATATATATATATATATATATATATATATATATATATATATATATATACGTACATGCACACAGGAACACACATAGATTTAACTTATTTTTGCTTGATTTTATTTGCTATTATATATATATATATATATATATATATGCGTGTGTGTGTGTGTGTGTGTGTATGTATATATATATATACATTGTAAAGAATATATAATCATGCATAAATATGTTATGACAATATATATATGTATATATATAGAGAGAGAGCGAGGGGGAGAAAGAGAGAGAGATAGACAGGCATATATATATATGGAGAGAGAGAGGGAGTGGATGGGTGAATAATTGAGAGAGTTAAATGTATAAACAATTTGGTCACTGCTTGTAATTATCAGTTTCACATCTTAAGCGATCATTAATTCATGTGTTATTACTCTGTGTGTGGCCTCTTTCTATATATAGGCCAACGAAATATTACGGTAATCAAGAAATAGGAATCCTTTTTTTTTTCTTAAATTTATCTTTACGGTTAAATTTTAAGACCTTTACATAGTCCAGACCGGTAGTTATTCTATTTTATATGCTTTTTCCACTTATCTAAATTTGTTATCTCTTTAAAGGAAGTTTAGTCATCACAGTTTATTGGTCAAAGGTAGTTTTTTTCTTTCTTTGGGATCTCCAGTGTGGCTGTAATTAGAGCCTAAACAATGAAGAGTAACATTCATTCTGATGATCACTTTAGGTGTGAATATGACAGTCGCTAAGTAATTTTTACTACAAACGATCTACTGTATTTCACCTGTGGTTGCATTTCATCTTTAACTTTGATGACGATCCCGATCTGTGTTCACTGTTTTGCATGCTTCGATCAAAAGATATCTACCCATTTACACTTGCGCCACTCGAAAGACTTACAAGCAAAGAGTACGGAAGTTGGATTTTAAATTCTTCAATAACTCAAAACAGTGTGCATAATTGGCCCTTTTTTATCTGCAGAATCTAAGCTCAACGAAGATAATGAAATCTGAATGTAAAAGAAGACTACTGAGTTATGATGAATAGTTGTTACGATGTGTCTTGTTATGTGTAATGTATTATAGTTTATTTCATATTATGCGTTCCTACATGTTGTTAATATTCTGACTGTGGCATTTCTCTGTGAGCAAAATATATGTTCCAAGCGTTTAATTGAATTTCCTGATAATAGCAGAACGTTTATTATGTCAAACTGTTGTTGCGACACAGATATAATAATGGAGTGGCGCCAATCCTCCCACTAAACATATATTTGATCACAGCCATAATTATTGGGATCTCGTCCAATCAAACCATGTCCCATATATATATATATATATATATATATATATATATATATATATATAGAGAGAGAGAGAGAGAGAGATAAATAGATAGATAGATTTTTCTTTTCCTCTCCTCTCTCACCTTCTGATCATTAAGATTATATCGTCTGTTGTGTGTGTATCCTTAATGTATTTAGACATCCGAGAATATTCATATTTCTCTCACTTAAACCGTCTTTGACTCCCCTCTTTAAAACTTCTCTCTGTTAAATTTTACCCCCCTCCTTCATCTTTAGACCTTCCTGTTCTTCTCTCGGCTGTTACCCCCCCCCTATAGCTTTCATTTACTCTAACATTCGTCCCACACTCTCATACATACATTCTCAGTAAATATTATTTTTTATTCCCGGACTTGTTTTTTTTCTGTTTTCTTTTTGAATTTGTAGGTCTGATGAATTGGATCGTATTTACGATTCCAATGGAATAAATTATGGCCATGGAATATTAGTGTTTAAGTCTTTTATTATTATTATTATTATATATATATATATATATATATATATATATATATATATATATATATATATATATGTGTGTGTGTGTGTGTATGTGTGTATATGTGTTTGTGTGTCTATGTCTGTGTGTGTATGTGTGTGTGTGTGTGTGTATATGTGTTTGTGTGTCTGTCTGTGTGTGTGTGTGTGTGTGTGTGTGCGTGTGTTTGGTCGGGGGATGTTTGTGTGTGTCTTAGTGTGTGTAATGTATATTTAGGCAGCAAGTATTCACCCAAACGATTTGATGTTAGTGTTATCTTAATTTTTACGCAATCTAGACGACAATTTATTCATCGATATATATATATATATATATATATATATATATATATATATATAAACCAATTCTTGCTTTTGTATATACACACGTGCAATGAAATACATCCTTAAATTTGCCTTGATAAACTCCCTCTTCTCTTTTATTCATTTTGTTCCTTGACAGATAAACTGTATATGAAATCTCTCCACACACACACACACACATATATATATATATATATATGATGGTTGATTTGAAATTTTTGGGTTGATTTGAACTTTTAAAACTCTTTTATTCTACATTCAACATGATCACTTGGTAAGCTTCCAGAAGTGTTGAAACAAAATCGCTATTTTTGTTGTGATTTTTTTTTCACATGTTTATGTTATAATTTTCGAATATATATATATATATATATATATATATATATATATATATATATATATATATATATATAAAAAAAAAAAATTGAAATTTACACGTTTTTTCAATTTACTGAAACAACCGTTAAACATTTTTATCTTACCTTCTTTCTTTCTTTGATTTTCTCATTGGAATTCTGTAGTGTCTTTTCCCCGCTTTTCACGTGGTGAAAACGGGACAGTCAATTATTTGAGGTTTTGACAAGGCGAAACGGTCGTGCCAATAAACAAAGGGAAAGACAAGCACAAATAAAATAGAATAGTTGTTGTGTTTTAGACCACAGGCTTGGAAAAGACGAAAAGAAATCCATATATGTATTTTTCATTTATCTATTCCAATGTTTCAAGAAATGAATTTCTGTTTTTAGCATTAAAACGTTTCCTTTTTTAATTTGGCAAAAGAACATATTATTCCAGTTTGTTAAATCGATTCGGAATCCAAACCGAAAAGCCAGTGACAGTCCCAAGAGAGAAGCATATATTCCCCTCATTATTTCCCTCCGTTTGTATCACTCTCCTGTGGCTAAAAATACAAAAATGTCTTTCTTCCTTACAATTAATTAGCAATTAAATCAACACTCACAGCTGAGATTGTTTTTTTTTTGTTTTTTTCATCTCATTTTAGTTGTAATAATACTTTTTTTTATATATTTAATGTCAGAGATATTTATTTTGAAGTGTCCTTGGGTGTGACACGGTTTTTACATTTTGAACAAATATTGTCACCAGTCTTTTGCAAACCTTAAGAAAATTTTTAAATCTAAATGGCGGCAGAATATACAAACAAATGCATGTAAACTTACCTTCTAACTTCAGGTCCTTTTATGAGTCTTTTTGCGAAATGTCTATTTATATCCGAGATAGTAAAGCAAAGTTTATCTCATTGTCAGAGACCCAAGTTATGTTTCAAGTTCGGTATTGTATGCCCGGATATTATTATGATTATACTTCATTTTTGTTTGAAATGCGTATTATACTGATTCATTTCTTTGAGACTCGTAATCTATGTTGATGATATAATTACTTACACCTATATTAATATTACGTTTGGTTGAATTCGATAAGGTCAAATTAGCAGTACATCTAAAAATGACTATGAATCTATTAACTGGAGCAAGAAATGGCTTGTCAAGTTAACCACCACCTAAATTAAACTGAAACATTTTTTTTGTCTTGCTTTCCATCGGTATGGCAGATACTAACCTCCAAGGGATTTGTACATTGCACATTCAGGTGCTAATGTTTTCGACTGACCTCGAGTGGAACGATAATTTTGAATCAATTGCTAAGTCTGCAGCTAGGAAAGTTTCTCCCCAAAATTTGTCTTACATATTTATAGGTCTTCCATTCGTCTATAAATTGGTCTCGTGCTATGCATTTAAAGATTCTTGCAAATATACAAAGAAGGATTTGCAAAGTTAGCGGCCCTGAAGTGGCATCACAATTTCAGACACTTTCTCACATTTGTAACGTAGATTTTCTGTAAATTTTTCTATAATATTTTCATAATAATTTTTCAGATCTTTCCTTTTTGGTACCGTAATCTTCCTAATTTAAGCACAGTAATTAATAAAACAAAGAAAAAGGTAGAAAATTCACATTATGAGGATATGTAGGATAGATAATTGGTGACCCTAGATTTCAAGAAGTTAAGATTTAATGATTGGGGAAGTATCTTCTCGGGATTCTGTAACCGTAACACTACTGGGGAAGAAGCTGTCAGACATACGAAATGAAGGAGGATGATACAGTCTTGTCTACGTGGCATAGCGTGTCCTAGCCGTAAATGTCTGAAATGGTGGATCTAAGGCATGTAGCATCTTAGTTTATATGCTATGAAAATAGTAACAAGTTATAAGCTTGTGAACGTATTACCTGAGGGAAAGCTTTGAAAATTCATTACTCACGACGCTGCGCAAACGAACTGAAGATTAAAAAGCTTCATCCTAGAAAAAAATTGTTTTTGTCTCCTTTTAGCTTGATCTCGTTCAGTCAATGAACACTGAATGCCTCCATATAAGGAAGCCGTTAATATTTGTATTATCATTACGTTTATTAAGCAGGATATTCGAAACAGGGGATATATATGGCCACCAAGATAAACCCGAGAACCAAAACAATACAATGGAGTTGCGCCAACCATATTCACTATTACGGAATGCAAGCTAAATAATGGTCGCTCATTTTGACATCAGATAGGAATTATGTATGTAGTGATTATGATTGATGAGTTTATTATTATACATCTTTATTATATAGGTCTTCTCAGTTGAAAATATTAATATCAAAATTCAAATCACATTTGAAGATACGCCATTTTATTTCACCACGACTCACATAAACTTTAAAAAGGAAACGTGCAATAAAAGCGTATGGCTAGAGAACCTATTTCCTTTTCTGGGGCTCATCGAGCAAGAGTCTTTGAGGACAGCGGTTCTACATTGTGGTGGTAAAATAAGAAAGGCCAACATGATCAAGAAAGAAAACAAGAGGAATCTTCTACAATAGAAATCTAATAGTTTTCCATGACTGGTTCAGGGTGACCTGCATAGCATTTAGCGCACTGTAAAACTGGCTTCCCTTCAAGAATGGACAAACGCAAAGTGGTGAATCATCTTATCATGTTCGCATAATTTACTTATCTGTCATCTCTTAAAGTTGATATACCATGGGTAAGATGGAAAGAGATTATTTTGAGGACAAGATGAATTACTGAGACGTTTTCATTCCTTTTCTTGGTATGTTTTATGCGTTTTTGCTGTTAAACTAGTTGTAATTAAAGATTTTACTCTATAAAATGTAAAAAAATATCAATAAAATCCTAAATCTCGTTGTGAGCAAAGTATATAAAATTACTCAACCAAGAAATGGTGATAAGACAATAACAAGGTATTTTAAGAGACAAGGGTTAAACAATTTAATTCATTTTTAAGAAAAGAAAACTTACATTCCCAATATAATGTCGGAATCAATGAGGTGGATATAAAAAAAAATCATGGCTGCAAACAACAGGGCTAAAAGAAGAGACGGAGATATTTATAATGGCTGCAAAGGATTAAAGCGAATTTTTCTAGAGTTATAAGTCAAGCATAATAAAGTAGGGTCCAAATGCAATAAGTAAATTATGTGAACATGACTGGCGGCTTATTGTCTGTTTGTCCAATCTTGAAGATCGACATATAGATATTCACCATCGACATATTATAGATATTCACCAGAGGCGAATCAGTTTTACAGTGCGCCAGATGGTATGCACGTCACACTGAACCAATCATGGAAAGCCACTAGATTCTTTTTCATCGGAACTTTACCATTCATACTAACTGACGGATAAAAAGGGGGCTTAAGACCGTATAACGTTGAATCAACGGTTCTTGTTCAATCACCGACCGTAGTTAACATCCAGCTTTGTCAGTACATTGATGGGTAAGCGCTTGAGAATACCAGTTGATATAAGCTTGGATCTGCAGGTGGTGTAACGGCCCAGAAGGTGAAATCTGAGAGCCGTGTTCAAAGTCCAGTCGGGTTTGTTACATTAACTTACGTACAAATACCATCGGGAAAGGTAAGAATTCTCCTCTTCTTCGCTAACTTAATGTAATATTCACTTGCAAAAAATGTATTATTCAACCCCAAAATATGTTTGGGCTTTACATAATCTATTGAGGATCCATGGAAAGACAGATAAAAGATGATAGAGCTGACAACGTGATTGTCATCAGACAAAGGTAAACGATGTAAAAAATATCACCTGTGTACAGAACTCCTTACATGGCCTATATGCATTTAAGAGTAACGGTGCAGATGTAAATAAACACGAAACACATCAGTGGTTGCAAATTAAAGCGCTAAGAGCAGACGGAGGCATGTATATTGACCCCATAAGACCATAATTTATTGAAAAAATAAATTACAAAACTGGGTAACAATAAATGTTAGCTTCACGCGTATTTCTATTTGAACATCTATAGGAAATATAAAATCATTTTTAATATAAATTTATGGTTGAAACATCACATTATTTCAGTTATAATTTAGCTAAAACAAATTGAAATAAACAGGTTTTATATTTATCCAAGGGTGCGAATACATGTGACAGTCAAATCACTCTGAAAATCCGGTTTTCGTTCGAGCTTAGTTGTTACTTAAGTGGTCGACCGCTTGGGAATATTGAGTACTGTAAGCAAATCCTTACAATCCGAAATATATTTCGGTTTTAAATAATACGCAAAATCTCGATAAGCTGTAAAAATAACTCAGTCATAGATCGTCAGATGTTCATTTCATATTCATCTAAATAAATTATATCTCTTTTTTTCACTAAAGTATTACTCCAATATTGGGATATTAAAACCTTTTTTGACGGATCAACGATTGCACAGTATGCCGTGGAAAATATTTTGAATCCGGACACATCTGTGTTCAATTTCGTATGTTATTCTTTTCTTTTCTTTTTTTAATCATTTCATCCCAAGCACTGCGGGAATGTCGTTAGAACTCAAGGGGCTAAAGGGAGTGAAAATGACAGAGAAAATGGGGAATAGGGAAGATTAAGGAATGGACAAAAGATGAACGGAATTCAACCGAGAAACCTGCTTAAATTCATGTTGTCGGGGTACCAGGGAAACATCTCTCATCAGAGCAGCTGCTCTGAAAATATTTGTAGGAAAGACAGAAAGATGCCATGTTACGTCGGTGAGAAAATGATTGAAGTTGAGATGCCAGGTCAGGGTCAATTGCAATACAGATCCTTGTTTGGATTTTGTAAAGGATCTCAAGATGTACAGCAGGCACAAAAGACCAGATATCACAACAGTATTCAATGCACAGTTGAATGGTAGATGTGTAAATGTACAAGATGGATCCTGACGAGAAAAAATTTCTGTCACCACACAGTGAAACAACTTTCCTTGCAGTAGAAGAAGCAATTGATTTGATGTAGCCGCTCCACTTAGTTGAAAACGTAAGGCCAAGAAGGGGAAGTGTTTTGTTCTCCTGGAGTTTAGCATCAGCCATGATGATTCCAGGCAAAAAAAAAGTTGTTTTTTTTTTGTTTTTTTATCTAAGCAGTTTCGTTTTGGAAACGTAAAAGCTTTTGTCATTAAATAAATTGCCATTAAAGGTTTTACTTTTTGTCCGACCTTTATATCACGATTTAGAAAAGAGAATATGTTGAGGAATAATTTATTCCAATTTTGATATGATCTATCTGGCTGCTATTAAAAATGTTATTAAGACGTTTTCGTCGACATTTGCACCAGAATGAAGGAGACTATATCTTTAAAAAAAAAAGATTTGAAATTCTGACACCTTTCTGACAATTTTCGTATGCTTGCGTTACTTCGTCTATTAAATCATTTATAATCAAAGATGAAAAAAAAACATTATTTTTCACAATCTTCTTCTTTATACCTTGGCCCTTCCTGATATTAGTGCTCGTGATTTCTGTATTTTTTTATTCTTTGAAGCAAGAGGCAAGTTTTGTCCCTTTAGTAGACCTCCCAATTTATGATCGAGCATCTGTTTACACAAGATCGTTAGCAATGTTATTTTATTTTCCTCTACTCATTTTTGCCTTGAATGTGTCCTTGTGGGGATCATATTATCCAAACGCGCTTTCTTCCTTATAAATTTCTGAAATTTCACCTGCTTTCTTTCTGATCGTAAGCAAAATAAATATCATTGTTGACATTTTATTTAAAATGTACTCGTTGCTCATCCTGACGCTGAGACTACATTAAAGAAAGCGTCTATTGAATTTTCAGCACCCAGTTTTAGAACCACATTTCTTTTGCTTCATGTCTCCTTTTCATCAGTGAAGAAATTGATCAGCATTCATTGAAGAAGGATTGATAATAAAGAAACTGATGATCATGCTTTTCTTTGTTTACAACAGAATATTCATATTTACTAATGCTTTGTTTAGCTTTTGGTAGGAGTCTTTAGCTATTTCAATGCGAAGGCTTCTTTTGCTATTTCTATGCGAAGGTATATTTAGCTATTTCAGTGTGAAGGCATCATTTGCTATTCCAACGCGAAGTCATCATTTGCTATTCCAATGTGAAGGCATCTTTAGCTTCTACAGTAAGAAGCCATCTTTAGCTATTCAAATGAGAAGGTACTTTTAGCTATTTCAATGAGGAGACATCTTTATTTACCTCTATGCGAAAGAGTCTTTAGCTATTCCAATGAGAAGGCATCATTTGCTATTCCAGAGCGAATATTTCGATCAGAAGTCATCATTTGCTATTCTAATGTGAAGGCATCTTTACCTACTACAATAAGAAGCCATCTTTTGATATTCAATGTTATCTTATAATTCTACCAAGACGGTTAAATCTCTGTACTTGTTTGATCCTAACGTCTTCAGTGTGCATCTCGCATCTTGACCTATTCCTTTATCTTCTTCTCCTTGATGTGCCGTTCCCTTACAGGACATTGGTGATCATTGCTCTACACAATGCTACTTCCGCTATCGGTTCTTTTTTTGTTATCTCTCCTAATTCCTGATCTACCATAATTTACTCAGCTCGCTAAGTAGGTTTTTCTCTCTTGCCTTCAATCTATCCTGTATTAAATTTGTCAAGCACACTTTTATCTGACTCGTTCTGATTTTAAGTACAAATTTACTTTTCTTTGCATTTCCTCTAAGACATTATCATGGCTCAAATATTCAGCCCATGCTATTCTCCTTATTCTAGAACTAGATATCTGTTCCTTAAAATAGCTTCTTCATCTGTGAGGAGATTTTCCAGCATTCACTACCATATAAGAAGACTGATATTACGTAACAATTCAGTACTCTTTTCTTTGTCCATAAATTCTCTCACTTAATAATTGCTGGTTACTTCTTTCTCACTTTTTTTTATTCATTGTGTAGAATTTGACACTTATTTCTATTTATTTACTTAGCAATGCAAGTGTTTATGACATCAAGTAGGAATGAAACAGTATACACTCAGAATGGATCGTGAAATTTGCATTGTTATACCTTATTTACAGCAGACACTTTGACGTTATTTTATTACAAATGATTTGTATGTTATTACGGCCCGAAATATGCATCGATCCCCATGCAGCTCATTAAATCTAGATTCGTTATCATCACAAGACTGTAATTAATTCGTATTCATTTACTTCTAAAAGCAGGATATGGCACTGCCACAAA
>CAHIKZ030004700.1:1172500-1195000 GCA_903632075.3 Acanthosepion pharaonis | reverse complement strand
AAAAAAAAGTTAACAGATTGTATTTCCAGTACGGATAATAAAGAAAGATATACTAAAGAAATGAAAACACTCACGATAGACTGACGAGATAAGCGGTGAGAAACAGAGAGTAAATAACTTGACGAGTTCTAATAAATAGCTAGAAAAATTCCCTCCAAGGCTATGGCTTATATATTTTTTTTTTAAAAAAGTAAAAACTACGAAGTACTGATGCAGCATAGAGAGTCCAGATATTGAAAGATTTTGTGATTTGTTACAGAAGACGTAGGCTGGCCCAGAATGGCAACTTAAGGGACAGAAAAACCCGTGGGTATAGAATTCTGAAATTGATGGATTTACGCTCTGATATAAAACAAAAGAATACACTTCTTGCTTCTATCAGTCCTAACCTTCATTGCTAAGACTCGCCATACCATATACATTTTAGCGTACCATCCTGATTCCTTTCATATTCCATTGGCGAGATGTAAGATTCTCTCAAACAGCTTCTTTCCCAGAACTACTGCTTTCAATATTCTTCCCCGATCACTACAATCATAACCTGTTCAATCTAGTGTTAACTGTTATCTTTCACACATATTCGCATAGTCTGTGCCTCTTAGTGTGTAATGCTCTATCTCAAGTATTACTCGGACCTTGTACAGCTAAAATCTTAAAAAGGCGGGAAACACCCGCACCTAAATTTCTTAGTAAGGCAAATATCCTTCTGTTAAACAGAATTTCTGTTGCTTCAAGTCTCTTCTTGATTTATGAGAAGATTGTCCAGCATTTTAGAACATACCTATTCTATTGTAAATAGACTCTCCCAGATATAATAAGTAGTAGCAGTAGCAGTCGCCAGGGAGCTCAGTGGAGTTGGTGTGTCAGTCGATGTCGGACATTAAAGTATCAACCACCACAACTAGATTGCTGCGTCATTAACTATTATTTCAAGTTCCTAAGGTTTTGTACGTCGAACCTCTTTTAGGACCGACTTAGTGAAATACAAGCCTCCACTGTGAAAACTACTCTACAACACTTTGTCATATAAGAGAACTGATGTTACGTACTTGTCTTGTTTGTTTCTAACAATATTTCTCTGTTTCTTAATACTTTGCTTAACTTTTGGAAAGTATCGTTCGCTATTTCATGACACATTCTGATTTCAGTGTTGCACCTTTTTCTTCTCTGTTAATACAATTCTTAGAAATATAAATTGTTGCCCCTGTTTAATTTTGGTATTTCTAATCTGAAACTTGCTTGTTGGCTACCCCTTTTACTAACAAACATATATTTTCTTTTCTTTCAATTTATGTTTAGTCCTTTCTTCTCGCTTTACTTCACTAATTTTGTAGGAGTTCTTGTAGTTTCTTTTTCTGTACCTGTTATCAAAATCATGTCATCTGCAACTTTTATGTTGTTAAGATTAATGAATCCTGGTAAGACTTCTAATTCTCTCAAAATGGCGTCGCTGTATAAGTGGAAATTATCTGGCGAAAAACTTACCTTGTTTTAAAAACTTTTTTTTTTATTGTTGTGTATTTACTGAACTCAGTTCCCATCTGTATGCAGGCGGTTTTCTGCCAGTATAGGCTCTTGATTATTCTAATATCCTTCCCAAATATTACCTAGCAGTTTCAAGAGTTCATTGTGACGTACTGTATCACCGCTTTTGCATAATATACGAGACATAGACATTCTTCTGTTTTTGTACTGTACATCCTTCTGTTTATTGTAATACCCTTTTCTGTGTGTCATACAATAAAGCGAGTTTAAATAAATGCTGTAACATAAGAAAGGTTACTGAATAGAGTAATCAAACGAAGGTTGGAAATGAATGATTATACTTGAACAAGAACGACACATATAAGATTCGCTACCGGCGCGTAGAAGTAGTCAACTGATAGAAGTGAGTCAAGTTAATCCCAAGTGGAAGACTACAGTGAATCTCCAACTGGAAGGATATTTGCCAACCGGTCAGATGTGGCACAAGGCCGAATTTAACGTGAGGTATCCGAGCCCGTAGGCTCGGACACAAATTCCCCGTAGAGCCCGTAAAAAACGGGGTCGAGTAGCTGTCTACCACCCCAGACGAGGCTATGCCGAAGGGCATAGCCTCGTCTGGGTCCCTCTCTGCCCGAAGGCGGAGAGTTCGACTAGCTTAGCTGGAGACGAATCTCCAACTGTAAACCAACATACAGTTTTCAGCCATTATTGTCCATAGGTATGCTATGGCAATAATTTTTCCGCTGTTGATGCAGTTTATGATTTTGCGTCGGGATCTGGAGAATTGAAACCAGAGACGACGAGAAACTCAAAAGTTTTCTTCGGATTCATAATTGGCGTCGAGATCTTATCAGTTTACATTTGAGCCAGCTAGATTTAGCCGGAAATTCTATGTTAATAGTTTCTTCTCTCGTACTTCTCGACTGTGGTACTCCCTTCAGGATACTTGCTTTCCAGCCAACTTTAATCTGCAAAAAATTAAATGCAATGATATTCGCTATCTACTGTCATCCTGATTACTCTCTTTTCCTACTCATTATTAATGTTTTCCTTTCCTAATTCTTCCACGCCGTGTAGTCTTTTGTGTTTTAGTTGCATTACTCCATGATTCCGGGCAAAACAAATAAATAAATTGCTAAAAACCAGCTCTTCTATCCACTGTGGATAAAAACTGGATTTCGAACTTGCAGTCAACGGAGTAAATCGTACATGGTAATATATGATTCGCTCATCAGCATGAAGCCAGATTAGCCCCAGGAACAGGTGTATATATATATATATATATATATATATATATATATATATATATATATATATATATTATCCCTCACCTCTTCTCTTTCTATTTTTTTCCCCTCCTATCCTAATTGTCTATGGTGTGTATATGTCACCACAAAATGTATCTTTATGCATTAGACATCCGTCGACTTTCTTTCTCTCCACTTTTTAAATCCCCCCCCCACATCTCCTAAAATTCTCTCTGTTAAGGTTTCATCTCCTCCTCCTCATACTTACACTTTCTCTAAATTCTGTTTTGATTTCCGAGTTGTTTTTTTTCTGTTTTCATTTTGAATTTGTAGGTCTGATGATTTGGATCGTATTTACGATTCCAATGGAATAAATTATGACCATGGAATCTTAGTGTTTAAGCCTTTTTATTATATATATATATATATATATATATATAGGTTTATATGCATATTACAATATATATACATATTACGATTTACTAAGCGTAGTGTCCATGTGGCACAAAGCCAAACGCGTGGATCACGGACTGAGAATGGAAGTCACAATTCCGTCGAAATTTATCGCGGTGAACTTGCTAGCAATTACACCAAGCTGAAGTTTGTTTAGCTGCATATCAAATGATTATGGGTCATTTAATGCCGATTTTTTTTTAGGGGGGGCAATTAGTAATTTCTTTTACAAATATTGTATTGTTGTTATATTTTTTTTTTCAAATAATGTATTCCTGGTAATGCTTTTTCTGTACAAATATGTATTGCTAGTATTTTCACTATAAAAAATATTTTTATACTTTCATACCGTTTCGGTGTTAAATATTTGCCCATTGCTGGGACCCTAACAAATGATACCATCATGAGTTGAGGTGTATCTGGGAACAACAGTAATTAAGAGGTGATCCTTCACTTCTCAAAATCTTCCGATCAGAGACCTTGTTGCCGGATGTTTTCTGTTGTTATACCCAGGACGTACCGCGGAGAAGTACACAAACGGCTCCATATATATGTCAATAAAAGCAATCATTCAGGATTTTATGCTTTTATTCTCGGCGTAGATTAGAAGGTGACTGCAATATGACTAAAAACAAACCAAACAAACAATCCTTTCAGTATGTTCATCTCTCAATACATATCTGTACTTTTAAAATCGCCATTATTGCAATATTACGGAACAATCTCACAGGAATCATTAAGAAAACTTTAAGTGATTAGACAAATTTTCTTTGATATATAAATACATATTCTTCACTCAAGACCAGCTGAATACAAACAGATGTAAATATGTTTTATGTATTTTTTAATTTGCAACTTTATATATATATATATATATATATATATATATATATATATATATATATATATATATTAATTTACAAATTTTATTCATAATAAAAGGTTAATGATTTAATTGGCGAGAAATCCATTGTCGCGAACAATTCAAATAATATACAAAACCCCGAACCTGTTTATGAATGAAAAGATCCTTGTTTTATAAATATCTGTTGCATAAGTTCTTATTATTTTTACAAGCTGTTCCTACAGACAACCTCAGGTTCGGGGTTTTTGTATATTATTTGAATTGTTCGTGACGATGGATTTCTCGCCAATTAAATCATTAACCTTTGTATTTGTTTTTTGTATGAATAATTCATGAATTTGTAAATGAATTGCACCTTTATTGAAATTAAAATAACTGATCCATGCAACTTTTGGATAATAAGTGCGACATTACTGTAATTATTGAACAATATAGTTTATGCCACTTTGACAGAAAATTTAAGTAAAAAAGAATTCACTGATCACCAAATTTGTATAAGAACGCACAATTAAAATTTAAATTCAAACTCAGCGTTGTGACTGCACGCTCCAAAAACAATAACTCATTTCTAATAGCATTTTTCGGATTACAACAATACATATATTTTCGTTGTCCTCTTATTACTGAGTAAAAAAACAAGAACAAAGTCTATTCCATACCTGAGGATGTCTTTGTTCTTGTAAAATAATAAGAACTTATGCAACAGAGATTATAAAAACAAGAATCTTTTCATTCATAAACAGGTTCGGGGTTTTTGTATATTATTTGAATTGTTCGCGACGAAGGATTTCTCGCCAATTAAATCATTAACCTTTGTATTTGTTTTTGCATGAATAATTCATGAATATATCTATATATATATATATATATATATATATATGGCCATTACTGGCCGAAACTAGTCGAGGAATCTAATTGAAATAATAAAGCAAACAATATTAATAGTGTGTCTGAAAATTTTACTTTATTAATTTCCCAATAATTTTATTGTTCAATATATATATATATATATATATATATATATATATATATATAATGTATATATGTAAATATATCTATGTGTATGTGTGTTTGTAGCGTGGATGGACCCCTAGTTAATATACCTAGCACACTCATCATATACGTTTCCATGTTTGAGTGTGTAAACACGCTGAAAATTGAGAGGAGCATTGAAACATACTTTTTTGAATGCTGTTGAAAATATTTTAGATTCGGTTTAAAAGTGCGCATGCGTATTTCTAAAACCTTAATTGAACACTATTGCCTGCACTGCGCAAATAGAGCAAGATTCTCTGCAGCAACTTATTTATAGGATTTCTTTCACTTTGTATGGCTTTAAGACCATCACGAAAACCGCATTACTTCTAAATGCCCGAAAGAAAATTCGTGTATCTCAGTTGGAAAGACCGTGTCAAGTATTAACATTTATAAATTCAACAGAAAACTTTGAAATCTGAGTAAAAATGATTTCAGCGTAAAGTTCACTAGTTGCATCGGTAGAATCGAAAGTGTGTTGTCTGTCGTTATTATTATTTTAAGGAGTTTATTGACTTTTGTTCATTCGATGAAGTATTGTTAGAAAAAAACCAATTTTGAATAACATTTATATGTTCACCTTTATTCCGAAGAAGAAGGATAATGTGCCATTGTTATTAATTTTCGAATTGTATTTATATCCATAATTATTTTATTAGATGAACCATTTACTTCTAACAATACTAATTTTCCACTAGTATATATTTTTATCTTCGTCGTTTATATTTTTTAGCCTAAACAATATTTCTTCCAAAATTTCGACAATTTCTGACGAAATTTCCTCCTTAACTAATAAAGATAATTCGTAATTTGGAAAAGTCCATAAATAAAATTAATCGACACAAAATGCATGTTGTTTTTTAATAAGAACATTTTTTACTAAATACACATAATTTTCTATTTTTGATACACTCTGTACACACACACACACACACACACACACACACAGATACACACACAGATACACGCACACACACACACATATATATATATATATATTAATACAAGTTTCATTAAATAATATAGACGAGTGTTGTCTGTTTATTTTATGTAAATTCTTTTCATAACGTCTGATAACCTTAATAACATCATACTTATTATAAAACCCAGGTTGTGTGTGTGTCTGTACGTTTATATATTGGATCGGATTTCATACATTTTTCAAACGATTTCAACAAAACCTCACAGGGCTACGTAAAATTACCTTGCGGTGGTTCTGACAGCGCCCAAAATCGGAAAAACACAATTGTTTTTGCACGAAATCAATTTGAAAACACGATTAAGAAGCATCGTTTTCGCAGAATGAATGGGGGACAACTCATATCGAGTTATATTTATTATAAAACCCAGGTTGTTTGTGTGTTCGTTTATAAATGGGATCGGATTTCCTACATTTTTCAACCGATTTCAACAAAACATCACTTTTTTTTTTGGCAGGTAGTGTTTCTTATTGTCTTGCACACTTTTTTCTTTATTTTTACATTCAGAATGCTTTAAAAATTCCATTTACAAGACAATTGCTTATAATAAAATTCTATTCAATCGGTAGACTCATAACGATTGAAAACAATGTTTTTGTTTGAGTTTGGGTTTGACCAATTCATAAAAATATACAAAAAAAAAACTAATTAAGACATGCGTGTCCGTCAACCTTAAAAATAATCTTTGTCAATTTTATTTTTCAGTCTTTATGATGGTCGATACTTGATCTATCTCTTACTATTACATCCCCGGGCTCTACTGCTAGTTATTAAACGCAGAAAGAAAATCACAATATTGATCCATTTTTTCATCCAATCTAAGCTTTCGGCTTACATAAGCCATTATCAAAGATGACAATTACTGTACAATATATTAAGCAATACACGGACTAGAATGTGATGATAGTCTGTTTCTGTTTACATCGTTGCTTGGAAATCATCCATGTAATATATATATATGTGTGAAAATATATAGAAAATAGGAAGGAACTGGTTAGGTAAATAATCCAAAGTCCCTTAGTATTTTAGTTATTATTTTTTAAAAATAGTGCTCGATACAAAAGTAGAGCATAAATATAATTATTTATTTAAAATATGATTCCAAATCGCGACATAAGAAGTCCCATGTTTCAAAACAAGAGCCGAAAACTTCAATATAATAAATAGTTTAAATACCCTAAAAAGATAACCCTTTATGAAGTCGTCAAAAACAAACGTTACGACAGTTTTTTTTATATGCACAAATCCTTTCCTAAAAAAATAAAATAAAAAAAAATAAATAAATCTCCATAGACATGCAAACTAGACGAGGGTTAATACATCTTCCGTTTCAAATTTAGACACCCCCACCTTTCCCTGACTTGACATCTACGAAAGTAACTCTATACTGATACTTATTATTAACACCCAACACCCGCCTACCCAACAATTCGCCCTATCTGTTACCATGGAAATTTTGATTTCAATTTTAAAACACGTAAATTTCAGAAACACGTTATTCCAAAAAAATTTCCTTGAAGATGGAACAGAGCTTATTTTAACTCAATTTAATTTAAATAATTATATTGAAGTTTTCAGCTCTTGTTTTGAAACATGGGACTTCTAATGTCGCGATTTGGAATCATATTTTTAAATAAATAATTATATATATATATATATATATATATATATATATATATATATATATATATATATATATATATCAGATAAAAAAAAATACAAACGTTTCTCAGTCTAACATTTTTCACTTTTCTTAAAGCTTCATCAAAAAATTTAAAAAAAGAGAAACGTTATATGAACGTTTACTATTTTTACTTTATCTTATCGTAATGTCTGATTGCAATTTTTGTTTCTAAAAATTATTGTTAAATGTGAATAGGTATTGATTGATTGATGACCATATGGTTGATTTTTATTTATTTGGTATTGAGAGTTTTATACTTCATTGTATTAAATGATATTTATAAAATATTTAAGCATTTTTTATCATGGACGTTCATGTAAAGTGTTTTAATATCTAAATCAGCCATGGGTGTGTTAGTCATAATTATTCACTTTTTTAATCAGATTGCCTGAAAATATAAAATTAAAAGGCTCATTTTATACAAAACAAAATAATAAGTTAAGACTTGAAGGGGGAATAAATATGTAGTAGTGGGTAACTTCTCGAAATGAGGGCTCGGAGAGCTGAATTCGAATTCGAGACAAAGCCATTACATTCATTTACGTGCTTCCTTGGGGAAGGTATGAATCCTCTTCTTCTCTCACCAGCTGCGGGTAATTAGCAGGATAGACCGGATTCTGTAGATTTGGATGGCAACTGGTCTAGCAACTCCGAATTTGAAACCTATGGAAGGTTGTTTGGGGCACATAGTGCACTAGGTCTCCGTAGTCTAAAGTATGGTTGATTCTGCACTAATCATATGTCATGGTGTCCTAGGAACTGAGTTGATGACCCCATACGTCCATTACGAGGGGAGAAGCCACCATATATATATATATATATATATATATATATATATATATATATATAAGAAGAAATATAGTCTTAAGGTGTGCTATATTTATGGGATAGAGTGCTCAATATCAGAGATAGAGCTTGTGTAAATATAAAAGTGAACATAGAAGTCAAAACTTAGAGGCGACAGTCTGTTTCATGCTATATGCAATCGTCAGGCCACATATGCTGTTACAAAACAACGTAATATACCAAGCCACGATAAAATCACCAGATAATGAAGAAAAAGTATACATAGGAGTAACTGAAGGACCCTGGAAGCAAAGAAAATATACACACAAAACATCGTTCACAAATAGTAAATATGCGAACAGTACTATGCTTTCTAAGTATATCTGGGAAATAAAAAAACAAAACGCACATCACACCAAAAATATCTTGAAGATAAGAAAAAAAGGCATCAGCCTACAACAACCGATCAAAAACTTGCAAACTTTGCTTGGAGGAAAAAATAGCTATCATTACTTTCCCCGACCAAAATAAATTATTAAATAAGAGATCCGAGCTCATCTCAAAATGCAGGCATGAAAATAAATTTTTACTACGTAACCTAAAAAATGAAAAACGGAAAAAATAAAATAAAAACAAACAAATACACTAATAAAAAAAAAAGAATAAAATAAAATAAAATAAAACAAATAAATAAAATACTATGTTGCTTAAAAACCGAAAAGAGAAAATATACAAATAAATTGACCTAAATTCATCCAAGTAAATAAATAGACAAACCAATCCCAAATTAAAAACTGTTCCCGCCAAAAAATAATAGTTAGAATGAACTACAACAACCAACCCCAAAATTGAACAAATAGCTTTAATTAAATTCTCAAACCAAAACAAAACTGTTAAATAAGTGATATAAACAAATTTTTACTACGTTAATAAATAAATAAATAAAATAAGAAACAAAAAAATAAAAACGAGCAATATAATTTGACCCAAATAAATAAACAAAGCGACTTCCGGTAAAAATAACCGCCATAATAGAATACCCACAATGCACCACTAACTCGTATATATATAAATAGCCGAGAAAAATAAGAGCATATGTGGCCTGACGATTGCATATAGCATGAAACAGACTGTCGCCTCTAAGTGTTGACTTCTATATTATATATTATATATATATATATATATATATATATATATATATATATATATATATATATATATATAGTCTCCAGTCACGTGCACACGCAGAAGTCTGACTGCAAAAAAAAAAAAGTTCCCTACGCTCACACGTACAGACTCATCCGCCCAAAATTCAAGTTATATATTTTTAAAAGATACGTATAACAACACTAGCGGGGATACCTGATGTTGTTCGGAAGAAATAACTTCATCTTAGGTTTCATTGCTATGTTGCAATGTTGAAATTCAATAACGTGTTGCTCCATTGCCTTGATAATCAATCTGATACCATTGCAAAGACTCAGGATCCTAGATTTCTCCAAAATATAGCTGGAGGTTTTCTCTTTTTCCGAGAGATTTTGAAGTGTCAAGTAAGATGATGTGAGGGAATTATGTTCAAATCTGTTTTTTTAAAACAGAAAATAATTATAGGATGGACACTCCACTATTTATTAAAGTAAATATGTTGTCTATGTATTTTATCAAATTAAAATCAGTAATTATTTTTCATTAAATCAGAAAACACAGAAAACGTTTAGAATAATGTATTTGGTTTCATATTTCATTTAAAAATGTATTTTACACTTAAATTGTTTTTTTTTTCAGTAAAGTAAAATGTAAAGACAGATTGATTTCATTGAAAATATCGTCAATCTATCTATCTATCTATATATATATATAAAGATGTAAACCGCCCTGTCTTCTCTATAATAGAAAATATATATATAATATAATATAAAAATATAAATAGTTTTCAAAGCATACATACTTTTGAAAATTTAAATTTAGCAAATTTTTAGTAATAATCTATCTATCTATCTATCTATCTATATATATATATATATATATATATATATATATATATAATACGCTGCATATATATTACATTATTTTGTGTGTGTAACAATTGAAGGGCTGTGTACTCATGCTATCAAAACTGATGGCAAGGACTGTATTATAAGTAATATGCATTATATTGTCATTTTCGTTTAATCCAATTAAAATTTTTGGAATTTAAAATAGTTCATTGTTAACGTTAATAATTGAACAGTGTAAAATTCATAAAAACCTCAGGAAAGATATCCGTATTTTAAAGTATATAAAGATGGATTAATTTTCGTCTAAATTGCAAAAATAGCGGGTCTTATTTTTCGAAAATTACTAGGAATCCTCGTACTCGGGTTTTTATTAAATATCAGAATTCGGAGTGTCAGGATTCGATACAATAACATATAATATTGTTTTAGGACTGCTCTTAATTTGACCTTTAGTATAATCCCACGATATTTATTGAAATTATAATATCCAGTAGAAAAACAACAAATAAACAATTTTTTTACGTATCTGAGAAAGGTTGTTATGTCTGTGTTTGTGCGAAAGTTTCAGTAAGTGTGTGTGAGCTTAGTAGTAACGGGGGATTCAAGAGATACTTAGAATTTAATTCTTACTGTGAAATGTGTCGCCGTAGTTTGGAGCGGTCTCTTTGAAATTTTTCAACGTGGTAGCCTTTTGCGTGTGGACGTGAATGGGGTCTTGAAGATTGCAGCTAAAGTGGCCTGGAACTTGGTGACTACTGTGCGTCTCTTGCTTGAGGCCAGACTTCGTGAGTTTATACACTAATTTTTAAAAACATCGGCTCCAGAAATATATTTAATTATTTATTCCAAATTGGCCGAAAAAAGCCACGTGGTATGTCTTCTACTTCGTCCACACGATATTTGATGAAATATTTTATTAAATATTTTAGTAGACACGATAAGTAAATTTAAATAAAATACGATTAAATTCGTAAAACAAATATTCACAATGACTAATCTTGTCCGTAACGTAATTTTGCACATTATATATATATATATATATATATATATATATATATATATAATTAAGTTTGAAGAATTTGGTAAACCGAATTGGTAAATCCAAGGAGGATGAAATCCTGAGAGCTCAATGTGAAGAACAGAGCTAATATTTAATGAACAACAGACACTTTAAGGTACCATTACAATAATTTATTTCACCAAAATCCTTTTTAAGGGATTTTGGATCATCAAGTAACACTTCCAACAATGAAATGAGAGGAAAAATTTGATTAGAAATTGATGGGTAGTGTAATTTTTGTAATTAAACAGGGAGGGTGAAGGTGGCGGTTAAAGAGACAATACAAAATATAGGGAGGGTTAAATTTACATCTCTCTTAAATAAGCTTTAAATTGGGGTAGGAGGAGTAATCTGACCTTGACCTATTTATATGGTAAAAGAAATAGGAAGTGGAATATAGGAATAGTGAGGGTTTTTTTTCTTTTTTTTCTTTCTCTTTCCTTTGACTTTATTTCTTTTCCTCACTATTATATATATATGCGTGTGTGTGTGTGTGCGCGCTCGTGTGTGTGTGTGTGTGTGTGTGTGTGTGTGTGCGCGCGCGCTCGTGTGTGTGTGTGTGTGCGCGCGCGTGTTTGTGCGCCCGCGTGTGTGTGTGCGCGCGCGCGCGCGTGTACATGTGTGTGTGCGCGTGGAGATTGATTTGAACGCCCACAGGCGATAGTCTGTTTCATGCTTGAACGTATTTATCAAAACCTCAAACAGACTGTCGCTCTGGGCGTTGACTACAATGTCTACTTTTTTATTTACCATCTATCCCTGATACTGATCACTTTAACCCATAAATATAGTATAACTTTTAACATATCATAAAACATATATATATATATATATATATATATATATATATATATATATATATATAAACTATGAATAATATATGTTGTAATTCAAATATGTTAAATAATTCTCGGCTACAAACAAAAACATTCCCATACCATCAATCAAAACATAATGCTTGCACATCTCAAACTAACACCTTATTTGTAGTGTTCGTATTTATTGGGTTTAACAATTTCTTTTGGTTGTGTGTCTGGTCAAGGTGATACTTGTAAAATACCCTGTCTGTTTAACGACATGAAAACCTGAATGCATACTAAATAAGTGTGGCGAAAAATAGCCATGGAACAATGGCGTCTCCATTATAGCAAGCGCCTTCTTTTATGCTTCCACTCAGTGTGTCTATTTCCCGCGTAAATTTATTAATGGCGCCAATAATTATGCATTGATCCTCGTCTACTTATCTGGACTCCATTATAGCCGACATAACGAAGCCCGCCTTTTCCGATCTCACGCCTCTCTTCACAGGTAGCCAGTTCGAATTAGAACGGCATTGGCGATTATCTAAGACTCTCAAAGCCCACACAAAGATCGAATATCAGCTCGTTTTTCTCGATGCTTTCTGCATTCTCTTAAACGTCTTCTCCCCTTTTTCTCTTTATATTGGTTTTCTTATTCTCCACTTTAGTTCTCATTCTGTTATTCTTTCTGGTTGAGTCGAGATTTTCTTCTTCCCTCTCTCTTCATTTCTTTTCTTCTCTATTTCTTTCTTTCTTTTTTTCTTTTTTTTTAATCGCGTTGCTTTATTTATTTCAGAAGTTCTTTATTTAGTCTTTCTTCTCAGTTGGGATTTGAAACATAACTGAAATTGCTACCCAAATTACTTTTTACATTTACTGTATGAAATATGTATGCAAATGTAGCAACTATTATGTGGCAGATCTATTAATAAATAAATAAATAACATTACCTATCTTCCATAAGTTTTAAATTTATTATATGAAATATGTATGCAATTCTTTCAACCATTGTGGGATTTACGTATAAATAAATAAAGAATTCTACCTCTGTTTAATAAGAAGTGTTATATTTACGCTGTGAAATACATATGCAACAGAAACAGAAATTGTTGAATGGAAAAAGTAATAAATAAAAAAAGTGTTAACAAAGTTCCATAATAATTCAGTGTCGTCCTTCAAGTCTAGTTGCTAGAGAGCCGAGTCTGCACTACTTTTTAACCCATAGCTAGGAGATCATCAGATGTGATTCTTATCAAAATATAAGAGATTAATGTAGAATATTTAGTATTAACAAAATAGAACAAAAATTCGAGGTAATGCATTTTATTCTTGAAGAGGACATCTTTAGACTAAAATAGTATTTTTTTATTTATGGAATTATGTGTATGTAGGGAGTGAGAATGAAAATATAAACAAATTTCAGTTATAATTAAACATCGAGAAAAATGCTGAAGATGCACTTAATTCCATATTTTAAATTTCTGGCATCTAATATGTCTAGATGTGTTTTTGAAGAACAAGATTTACATATAATTTTTCCATTTTGTTATCCAACAGAGTGATTTATAGAATTTACATAATAGATTCTCTCATATTTAAATGTAAAACACTGTATAATTTAAACAACAAATATTTTATTTACTCTATTTATATTCAGACGATTGTCCTCATATTTATTGATTTTTTAAACTTTAGCTATATCAGCTATAAATAAATAAATAACATTACCTATCTTCCATGATAAGTGTAAATTTATTATAAAAAATATGTATGCAATTCTTTCAACCATTGTGGGATTTAGAAATAAATAAATAAACAGTTCTACCTCTGTTTAATAATAGGTGTTATATTTACGTTGTGAAATATGTATGCAACTGAAACAGAAATTGTTGAATGAAAGAAGTAAAAAATAAAAAAGGAATTAATAAAGTTCCATAATAATTGTCGCATTTATCATATGAAATTTGTATACAACTGTAACAACAATTATGAAACAGGGGTAATACTAAATAAAATGATTCTACAAGGGCTTCATAGTAAGTAAATATTAATGTGTGGAAGGTGTACAGAAATGTAACAGTAATTGTGGGACGTAAGTAATAATAATAAAACAATATTGCTAATGTTCCTTTATTGTTGCTAAATTTATAATATGAAATGACCCGATAACGTCAGAACAGGCTTCACTCTACAGAGAAATATCTGCCGAGTAAATCCTAACACGTGGGAGAACATGATGAAAAACTATATGTATTCAATTCTTTGTAGTTGTGGAAAAAGTTATAAACGCAAAAATGATTTGTAAAAGAGTGTCTGAAGGAACTTCGACAAGACGTAGTATGTCGTTAGACAATGAAATCAGGCAAAACTGATCATGTATGTAAGAAAAAGTATAGTCATCAGTCCCTGGAAAATACAGTGGAAATACTATACAAGAAAGAACATTGGACTGTTATATGTCTGAAATGAAGCAGCGCATATGTTAGGCCACGAGGAACTTGAAAATAGGTTTAGCTTAGAAATAAATACGACATGGGAGTCTCTAATAAAGAAAGCAAGACAGATGGCAGCAGCGACAGCAGCAGCGGCAGCAGCAGCAGCAGCTGTGATAGAAAACAAGTGAGTGCAGTGCAGCAAAATATGACAAGCAAAAGCAGCACTCATAGGTAGGAAGGTTAGGCTTAAGGCTCCAAGCTCGCTACAGAGAATTTTTCTACAGCACAATAGTCTTGTTTATTAAAGCCTTATTTCGTGAATTTGGTGAAAACAGGGCAAACTATAATTGATTATCACTAGACAGCCTACGCACGTATATTAAATATAAATAAAGTATTCCTTTCGGAATTCACTATAGGTTACCCGGATCTACATACACCTGATGAAGGCCGGAGGCACAACGACTCAAAAATTTTGATAAAAACAAAAAATGAGGACAATAGTCCCCATGTAAATACTATAAATAATGATAACTCCTCGCCCCAGAAATTCAGCAAAAAAATATTATCAATGTCCCGTAATTGTTGTATAACTTATTGCATGAAATGTGTTTACATCTGTAACAACGATTATGAGAGAAGTAATAAATGAACAGTGTTACCAATGTCCCATAAGTGTTGGTACAATTATTGTATGAAATGTATATATATCAGTAACAATGACTGTGGGACAGAAGTAATAAATAAACAATATTATCAATGTCCCATGAAGTGTTCATTATTTACTGTATGAACCACGAACACAACCGTAGCAACGATGTTTTAAAATATCGGTATCACACCAATCAAACGCAAGGGGTTGGATGGTGTGGGAGAATTAGGGACAAAACCATTAGTAATGAGTAGAAAGAAAAAAGAGTAATCAGGTGGACAGGTGTTATAATAAAGGGAAAATACAAAACAGAAACCGTCCTGGGTTTGACGATAAATTACGTCCAACAGCAAGGCCTTTGATCAGGAGGTTTTGAGGAGCGGGGAACCACCTCTAAATTGCTGGTGTTCCCAGGTATACTGTAACCCGGGGTGATAGCACCTGTTAGGGTCCCAGCTATTGGCAAATAGTTAACATCCAAGCTATGAAAGTGTAGAAATAGGTTTTAATACCAGAAATACTTTGTAAAAAAGTTATTACTAGCAATAAGTTTTCGAAGAAAAAAATTATTACCAGCAATATATTTTTGAAAAAGATGTTACCAGCATATGCTTTTTTGAAAAAAAAAATTACAAGTGATACAATTTTGAAGAAAAAATATTATCAGAAATAGATTTTTGAAGTAAAATTTTTTTTACCAGCAATACATTTGATAAAAAAATATTACCAGCAATAAAAATCTTGTCGGCATTAAAAAAAAAACCATTAAGGTTGATATGACGTAAAAAAAAACAAAAAAAAAAAAAAAAAAAACAGAAAGTTAGATGGTGATTGGTTGACGTTCTATTTAAATTTTTGCAGATTAAAGTTGGCTGAAAAACGAAACCAGAAGTTAGTTCCACAAGTAAGAAGTGCAAGAAAAGAAACTGTTAGCAGAGAACTTACGGTTCTATCCAGTTCATTTGTAAATTGATGAGATCTCGACGCCAGTCTAGTACTGCGCTTACATTGAAAAAGCCTACGTACCATAGAAGAGTTCATCCGAACAATTACCATAAAATTATGTATAGAAACAGCACAGATCAGGACCAATAATATCGCTGATTCTTCTTTGGATCTTATCAAACAGCAGAGGCATCGGACCATATATGGCAGCAACATTTTAAGCATGGACGAATGCGAGACTTATAGATATGTAAGATAGATTCCAGAGAAAAAATGTCTCGCACGACACACAACCGACTTTTTTTAGCAGCTGACCTAACAATGGATTCATAGGACAGAAGTAGTAATATATAAAAAATTATTACCAGAAATTGTAATGTATAAAAAATATTACCAATGACCCATAATCGTTGTTACATATATTGCATAAAATTTATATAAAACTGTAACAAAAATAATGGGACAGAAGTATTCATAAATAAATTCTATTATCAATGTTCAATTTTGTTGTTAAATTTACGACATGAAATGTTTGAGAAACTCCACTGAAATTCGAAACCGGCTTACCAAGTTTAATTTCCTAGACACGATTTGTTAGAATGAAGTTTGGGAAATATTCTAATATTTCTATATACATTGAGTTTCTGGTAGAGATAGAAAAAGACAAATGTTACTAAGAGCTACAAAAGGCAGGAAGTTGTGGAGAGTCATTATCGCCCACGTCCGGATCGTCAGACCTCATAAAAGAATAAGTGCAATCATATTATTTATATTATTACACTAGTACTTGAATTTTATTTTAATTTCAGATTGACATAAGGAAAGAGAGTTTGGTGAATTTAGCAACCGCAGGAAATATTGAACACAAGACGAAGAGAGAGAAATATATGTAAGTTACCGAAAAAATTTTTTTGGTTTTTTTTTTTAATGTGTGACAAAACAGGAATTGGGAGTTATTTAAAAAAAAAAAAAAAAATTTTAGTGAGAGCTACACAGAATATGAAGTTGTGGAGACCCATAATCTCCACCGTTCTGGAGAGAGACAACACATAGAAGAAGAAAAAGTAATAAATGTAGGACCAGTAAAACTTCTAAAATAACGAATTTTTAAACTATTTTTTGAATTTGTATTTATTTTATATAATTATGTTTGCTTTTTTTAAAACCAAATATTCAACCATTACAAGACCCATGAGCCACTCAATATAAACGGTTAATGAATGAGGCTGTATGGACGTAAAATATTGATGTAAGAACAGATTATGAGGACATGTCGGGTCGATAATGAATGGCAATAGACATAAAAAGGTTATGGATGTAACGATCATCTCTGGAGATTGTTCCGTAATGTAGCGGTTTTAGGGTAGAAGATGATCTGAGTGTAAATTCCTCCTTACTAATGGAATACAAATCAAGTGAGAAAGATTCGACTGCGTATGGAGCATAGTGGTCCTAGATGTAAAGGTCTGAACTGGAGAAACGAAACATTTGAACATTTGCCATCGAAATAATGTTAGAGCAATGAAAGGCTTGAAACATTTTTTTTTCTGTGAGAAAGAGATTGTTGGATGGAAAATAAGCGTGGGTAAAAGCTTTTGAAATCTATCAAGGAAAAAAGATTGGATACAGTATTAATGTGAGAATATACGTATATAATATTAAGAAAAAATATGAAAGAAAAAATTAAAACAAGAAAAAATTGTTGAATTAACACACACACACACACACACACACACACATATATATATATATATATTCCCCAATTTGGCAATAAATGCTGGATAATTTCCTCGCAGATAAAAAGCGACAGAGATGTTTTCTATAGACGGACACCGCGAAAATTTATACTCACAATCAGAAAAAGAGAATTATAATTTCTGGGGTACACAAAGAAGGCAAGAGATGTTGAAGGAAATATATGTAAGGTGGGCAACGAGTACTATACTAACTGATTGCTTTGCCAATGTATGACAAAACAGAAAGTTAGACAGTGAATTGTTGAAAAATTCATTAAGACAAAAAAGTTAAGAAGTTGTGAAGAGCCATGTTTTCCACGACCTGAAAGATCTTCGCACAACAAAGATAATATATTAGACTAAGTAAAGTCAACATTATGAATTTTTTGTTTAATATTTCTATTCTATTCTATTATTATTATTATTATTATTATTATTATTATTATTATTATTATATTTTTGCACCTATCACAGAGTGTCATCATTTGGCTGATAATAAACAGGAGGAAATTTAAGTGAAAAGCAAATCTTCGGCGAGATTCGAAATTGTATACTTTATGAATGTCATGCATGGCTTCAAATCCTGTCAGAAATATCTAAAATGTCAGCTGTATACAACCGCTTTCTAAGATCAATGGTAAAAAAGGTTTTGAGTGAGTCTTGGCAAAAGCAGCCCTTCTTTAAACATTGTAGACACGCTCTACAGAATTACATACAAAGAACTGTACCATATAAGAGAAACTTGAGGACTATCAACATCAGCAACCACAAAAATGGATAGCACATTTAACACAAAGGGAGAATAATTATATAAACAAGGTATTGACCTACCACCCCACTTCAAATAAAAAGGTAAGAAGGAAACCCCTCATCAATACTAGAAACAGCAATAACATCAACTGAACTTGAAAAAATATGTTTTCTTTAAAAAGTTTTAAGAGAAGATTTTATAAATTTCAACCGGAAGTCGAACTGGCTGTTCGGTCAGTGAAAGCCAAATGTTTACTTGTAAGGAAACTGCGAATGTTAAAATTACGAGTAACTACGACAGACAATAATTCTTTTACAGCTTAGGAGAGGAAATATTTCAATCATTTATTGTCTTCATATTTTTCCTTTCTTTTCTTTCACATTTTCAAATGTTTCAATTTGTCTCTTTTGAATCCATTTATTTTTTTCCTTTCTCACCGTCCAGCGTTTTATTTTCACTTACTACCTTCATCATTGGTAAGTTTTCCGCTCAAGGATTTTTTCGTAAGCATTCTGCGGACCGTCCAACATATATTGACTGTCAGCCCAGACATTTCAGTTTTTCTTACGAGGAGAACAGCGTACCAGAATGCAATACAATTTACACACGACTGATGTCCTTTTTTTTTCTGGCTATTCATTGATTGCTTTTATACTTTCATTCTTGTCTGTGTTTCACGAACGGATTTATGATTCTATTTTAAGTTTTTGTTTTTCTGTTTCTCGTCCCTGCTTTCCGACTAAAGTGCGGGAATAATTTTAAAGCATGTACGGACATGGATATTTTTGAGTAATATTTGCATTTCGAAAAAGAAGTGTTTCAAACATTCAGACAAATTTTCTGCCCTAATAATCATCAGGAAATACAAAACCTATATATATATATATATATATATATATATATATATATATTTATATATATTATATATATATATATATATATATATATATATATATATAAACATAAAAATATATAAACGCAAATATATGTTTTAATACAGAAATGATAATACGCATGCATTATCCCAGTCTTTTTATATCTATCTATCTATCTATCTATCTATCTATCTATCTATCTATATATATATCTGAGTGTTGGATATAATCACTTCAGAAAATGACCAGGGGATATTATTTATTAGTGTATTTCACAAATCTTTAGAATTATCTACCTATCTATCTATCTATCTATCTATCTATCTATATATATATATATATATATATATATATATATATATATAAAAAGAAATATGTTGTAGTGGTTCCAACGAGAGAAGAGTATGTATATTAAAAAGAAGAGAGGTGCCGCAAACGTAAAACAAAGCATAATATTTTTTCTAAATAAATCCACATTACAACCAAAAACGTTTGCGGCACCTCTCTTCTTTTTAATATATATATATATATATATATATATATATATATATATATATATATATACGTGTGTGTGGTGTGTCTGTGTGTGTGTGAATGTGCGTGTGTGTTTGTATGTGAGTGTGTGTGAGTGTGTGCGTATGTGTGAGAGAGAGTATGTATCTGACTGTGTCAGTGCATTTGCCTGTCTGTCGGTATGTGTTCGTGCGTGCGTATGCGTGCTTGTGTGTCTGACTTTATGAATCTTTATATATGTACTTTTGTGTATGCGTTTTTTCCCATGCGTGTATATCGATGTGTATGTGTTACACACGCACGTACACACACAAACACGCACAAACATACAGAGGATGGAATGCTAAAATGTTTCCGGTAAAAACTTTGGCCCCAAATCTGACTGCATGAACTAACATCACAGTTGGTTTTGTATCGAGAAATATTTATATTGGATTGTCGTTTTGTCGGTTGACAGGTGTAAGTTACAAGATATCAAACTTTATTGGATTAATGAACGTCGAAAACTGTTTCTTTTTTATAAGTGGTTTTATAGTTAAAATATATTAACTCAATAAATAAACATTGTTCTTGTTTATTATTGAGTCTCGTATTAGAAAGACTGTTCTAGAAAGGAAAAAGGTTTGATATTGCTGCAGAACGAGGCTGGCATCCCGCTATCAACCCTTCACTGTCGAAACTCCTAAATGTAGCCGTCTCTTCTACTCTAATAGCTTCATGTCTCGCACCTCTCGCCTGTGGAACTTCCTTCCCTTCTTCTGTTTCCCTGTGAGCTATAATCTCCAGCTATTCAAGTGTAATGTCAATCGACATCTCCAGTTGCCTTGATCTATCCGCTACCATCATCCTTTCTTCTATCACTCCTATCTGATCTTGCTCTAAATTTTCTGTAAACCCTTGCGTCCTAGTGGCTTCCCGCCTTGCTTGGGGTGAAATGCTTTAAAAAAAGAAAATAAAAGAACACATTTTGTTTATAATGATTCTTCAAATGCACAAGAGGAATAGATAGACGTATTTAAAATAAAAATATAATGGGGCATCTGTATCAAAGAAGATTATGCAATATAATAACAGACTAAAAGTAAACTCAGCAACTATATATATATATATATATATATATATATATATATATATATATATATATATATATATATATATATGTGTGTGTGTGTGTGTATGTATGTATGTATACATAATCAGAAACACTCAAACTACCACGCTACCTAGGTTTCGACTGTTAGGTATTTTCAGGCAGGCATAATTAAAAATTTAGTGGATTCCTCCACAATAATATACAAACACCGTAAGTTAGTGGGGAAAAGACGCAGGAGAAAAGGGACGGAGGAAAAAAAAGGGAAAAGGCGAGGAAAAAAATAATATCATCTAGGTTTGCACATACACACTAAATATTTACTTAAGTGCCTGCATCTGGATAATACCTCCGATCTTTGATTTAGCAGTGCGTCCTTGTTTGGTAATGTGGCGATAGTCAATTTCTCTTCTCTCACGGACTCTACCCGGCTTCACTTTTTTGTTAATATTCTACTTTATGTGCGAAACTCTGCCATCAATCTCCTTTAAATCTCCAAACATAATTTACTAGCTTGGTATCGTTTAGTCCGGAAAAATGAAGGCTGTGAAGCTGCAGCACAATTATGGCAACATTAATCTATTTTTGGCTTAATCTTGCTCTTGTAAATGTAAATCATTACATACGTAGTGAGAGAATCGATCATTTTCCCAACATCTTTAGCGATGAATTATATATTCAAATTGCACCGGGATTTTAGGGTGAGCTTAAGTCCCATGACCTATTCAAGTTAGTGGGTCTCCTTGTGATAACACCTGTTGATTATCATTAATGAAAATCCAAAGCTTTCTTGTTGATAGCGAAACGTTAGTAGTTTGATTTTTGAGGTATTGAATGAGATTAGCCAGTTTCCCTCCACTGATTAGTAAGAATTTGTCCAGAGGTCAGATCAGGTACCACTATGATAATCCTAATTTTTAGAGGTGCAACTATATACCGTTATATCATTGGTATAGTCGTTCGCAAGAGATCGGATTATGCTTTTAGGTCGATAATTGACATAAAGCAGGAGGAGGAGTGGACAGAGAAGCGAATCTTGGTGGATATCTGTATTCATCTCATGGGCCTCGGGTGACTGGCTATTAACAGCTATCTTCAGGGATTCTCTTCT